>JAODJU010000130.1:22051220-22076822 GCA_026776725.1 Gnathonemus echidnorhynchus | reverse complement strand
GGGGGTGCCCACGGCAGCATCCTGGATACCACGGAAATGGAGATAACAAAGGTAAAGTATCTCAGAGGAGATCTTCTGGACAGGCTACCAAGAACTCTTTATTTCAGGTTTTATGCTGACAAAAATAGTTTTTACAGACAGAATAGAGTTTAAAAAAAGTATTTACGAATGTATCTTGATGAGAAATGGGAATTCATAAGAGTAAAGGCTTGTAGAGGAAAGAGAATTAGGAAAAAGACTTACAAAGTAGAAGCCTGGTTAAAACTCATATGGGCGTATTGCAGATATATGGTAAGTGCTGGCCAGCTCAAACCTGCTTAGCTTCAGGTGGACTAACTAGTCTGAGCTATAGGAAGTTTGGCTACTGGCAATGATTGTCACAGATTGAACGTATTTCCCAGCTGTAACGTCCTGCTCGTGATGTCCACTCGTCTCCTCCCTAACGAGGCCCTAATGAGCCGCACCTTGTTGCCCCTCATTAGTCTTTGTATTTAAGGACCTGTTGATCTCGTCAGCCCCAGTCTGGTCACTGACGTCGCTCCTCCTGTCTGCCCGTGTCCTTCTCCATACTGACCTTCTCGTTTTGACCCCTTGTGTTCTTATTTCTTTCCCTGCTCCCATTCTGGTCAATAAAATCCCCTACATTTGCCAAACATCTGCCTTCGAGGCCTTGGTCTCGCAAGACGTGACACCAGTTAGTCAAAGCATTGATTCACTGGATAATTTCTGTATCAGGGATATTGTAATTTGACCTGCAGGCCGGATGACACCTTAAACAGATGTGCTTGTAATTAAAAAGAAAAACATATCAGTGACTAACTTTGTAATTAAAGTCGGCGCCGTTAACACGCAACGTAAATTTATGCAGTCTATATATAAAGCGACATACAGCATTGACGAAAGGACATTCTGCGTGGTTTCCAGATGAGTATTTTACAAACAACCCACCGGGGACCCCTTCTGCTTGAAAGTATCAGAATACTTTGCACACGGAACCTGAAAAATATGCAGGCTATTACACCCAAAGCCTGATGTTTACTTCCCTAAGTCTATTACTTTCTATGGATCATTAAGCGTTAGGGAATTTAAATTGGCTGTGTTCGTTTTTTTATTGATTCATTCATTTGGCTGACGCTTTCATCAGGAGTGATTTAAAGATGCCAGAGACCATTAACGTGTTTTTTTTTTTATTATTATTATTTTATTTATTTCTTTTCTGCTGAAGTAATCAAGGTGAAGTATTTCATGTGTTTTTTTTTTTCCTTCCCCACTTTCCGGGAGTGAGAAGCCGCCAGGCTTCAGCTCACACACCTGCCCACGTGCCGACTTTCTGGAAGAGACACTCAGACAATGACTTTCAGCAGAAAAACGCCAAAAAAGCCGTGTGTCCGCCAAGTGAGGCCCAAGGCTGTTCTGTCTATAAACGGGAACCGCAGAGGCTCAGTGGGCAACACTATATCTATCCTGGATCGAGGTTCTCGACTCTGGCTTCTTTGACTTTTTGCTGTGTGTGTTACTCTGTGTTTCTAAATTGCCCTTAGCATGCACAGTCAGAAAAAAAGTACCAATTTGTAACTTTGAGGGTACAATTACTCATCAATTGGCCTGAACCCTCAAGATTCTGCCAACTGTAACCTAGCTGTAGGCAAGTGTACCTTTTAGTCCAATTTAAGATACAGAAATAGACTCTAAAGGTGATTAATTGTAAGTATTGACACACCACAGCACACACTACGAAATGTATTTTTTGCATTTAACCCATATAGGACATAGTAGTGGGCAGCCATTATTTAGCACCCAGGGAGCAGTGTGGGGGGAGAGGTACCTTGCTCAGTAATACCTTGCTGGTCAGGGATTCAAACCAGCAACCTATCAATCCTTTCCCTAACCATTAGGCCACCACCGCCCCAAGGAACTTTTCTTTGTGCTATTGGGAATACGCTAATGTTGTACCTGGAGGAATATAACTATGCCATGGCTGTACCCTTTAATCTGACTGCGTGTGCCTATGCTCAGGAGTGTGCCTATGCTCGGGAGTGTGCCTATGCTCGGGAGTGTGCCTGTGCTCGGGAGTGTGCCTATGCTCGGGAGTGTGCCTGTGCTCGAGAGTGTGCCTATGCTCGGGAGTGTGCCTGTGCTCGAGAGTGTGCCTATGCTCGGGAGTGTGCCTGTGCTCGGGAGTGTGCCTGTGCTCGGGAGTGTGCCTGTGCTCGGGAGTGTGCCTTGCGATACATCGGAGCCCCATTTTGTGCGTCCCCCTGCCTGGGGGGGTCTCTGCTTCCTTGTGCCAGGTTCACCAAGACTCTGTACAGCAGGTGTAGTTATGGAAGGTGGATGGATGTATGGACACTAAAGACCCTCAATCTGCCTCAGACTGTAAACTCGACTCTGAACTATCAGCTTTAAAGTGACTACAAGCACCTACCCAGGCTCAACTACGCTGACTTCACTACTTCAGTTCTGTGCTATATTGGGCTAAAAATTTCAGCTAACTAGTACAACAGCTCCGGGTGAAATAACATTGTTCTGATGTATCCTAGCCTGAACGGGTAATTTTGTGTTTAGTGCTAACATCATGAGACTTGAGTCCTAAATCCAAATCTGGTTCCAGACTAACAACACAGAGCAGTCCATGCCAGCTAACCCTCAGTGTGGCACTGCTGTATAAACCTACCCAGACAAAAATAAAAAGCATCTATTCAGCTCTAATGGACTGGACCTGAACAAAGGGACCAATGTCTGATTCTCTGAGACAAACAGAAAATCTGATAATGACCCATTGCACGGGGGAGACAGAGACGCGGGGAGTCGTCTCTCCTCCAGGCATGTAATTATCGACACAAATCATCCAGAGATGATGCATTCCATTTGGGATTAGCATATAATTGACGATAATGTCAAATTTACCATGGGATGGAGGACCACTTACAAGATGTCCATATTTCCTCAGAGTTAAATGAAACATCACCATAAATCAAAGGTCTAATCTAAGAAAAGCCCTTCTAACTGTACAGCTTTTATGTATAGATGCTAATGGCTCAGTATCCATTTTTTTTTTCGCATTGCTTATTCTGGAACAAAAGGATGTTTAATGCATTTTTTTACACTTTATTTTTTTAAGGGTCGAATTTAGGGTTTTTTTTTAATCTAAACATAGGACACACGCAGTACTATTTGTCTTTGAAATAGTTCCCCCACTCATTGTTGCACACTTCAGGGAAAAAACAAGGTTAAATTTATTAGCCAATAATGACCTCCACTGGTTGTCAGCCTAAACCATTGCTGCAGAGACATTAATCTTCACTTCTGCACAACAGTCAACATAATAGCAAAAGGCACAATTGTCCTGACAGGGATGTCAGTATGAATGCTGACTCGATGGAAATCACTTTACAAAATAAACGTCATTGTTTAGTCACTGTGCTATCATTACTCAGCTTGGATCAACCATAATTATCGGGTGAATTTATTCCATAATATGCAGCACATTTCATTAACTATACTTTTCATTCATGTACTTTTCATTGATGTGTACGCATTGTAACAAGGAAACCATATTCAAGAACCATTATTCGTTGATGGACATAGTGACATGCATTGAGCTTGAGACAGACTTTTGCATTTGTCTGATAATTTTTTTCTTTTGAGTTGCAATTCATCGTTTATAATTAGCGCTGCATGACGCCTATAGCACCCAGAACAGCTTGAGATCCTATCTAAGATGAGGTGAATTTAATTTAAGAATGCCTAAGTTTATCATTTAAAATGACAAAAAAAAAAAAATCAGTTTCCTACGAAATAATTACAGTTTCTTACTTCTTTTACACAAGTTCAGGTGTTTTATAATTTTAAGTGGTAATTGTCCTGTGACACTTTTGGTTGTGTAATTTCAGCGTCTCTCTTGCTGTAGATACATGATGAGCATTAGTTGATTTGACAATGTGTCTGCCCGTAATAGTGATGAAACAGCTTGTTTTATATGCAGTTGTGCTTTTAATTTATTGATTAGTAATCATGTAAACAGTCACATATCTGCCCATGTACCTATGTTTGTAAGCGTTTTAACTTGATGCTTGAACTTTAATAAAATAATAATAAAAAAAAAATCATTGAGGTAATTGATTCATAAAAGGCATAGTTTGTGTAGAAAAGATCACCCTATTTATGCTGATAAAAATGTGCTGTTGATAGGAACACAGCTTAACTAGTAAATAATTCACGACCACAAACTGCATCGTTGGTCACCCCTGGGATGTAATGCATTCCAGCACTAACATGTTGCATCTCCAGAGTCCACTCTCTCAGACAAGGACTAATGCATTCACCTACATAAACCACAGCATTGGAATGTTAAAGCAACAAAATCTAATGGATAAAACCATTTCAGAAACATTTGAGAATGACATTCTAGTGATGGAGAGTCTCCAAAGACCGTGGTGTTTGTTTCACTGCACACAGGCTAAGTTTAATGTCACTAATGAATTTGATGACGATGCTAACAGACATGAATATTTATAGGACCAGGGTCTGAGCCCAAGGACATCTCTCTAGGAGTCTTAGAGATCCTGCTGGGATTCTGTATCAGGGCACAGAAACTGACATTTGTAAATATGTTCATTTCTAAGCAAATATTTGTAAAGGGGTCTTACCAAATGGGCAGCCTGCCAGTTTCGTACACGCCCACCTCACAAAAGTGTCGCTATAAATCATACAGACAGACAGTCATGCATTTATCAAATATTGATATTTTGGTTTCAGTATTTATGCAGCATTTATGCAAATATCGTGCATAAATATGTGTGTTTCCATCTGTTTAATAATTTGTTAGTAACAATTTCAGACATAGTACAAATATGTTATGCTAACACCTAATATACGAGAGGACAAAAAGTTGTGTCTCCCCCAAGTCAACCATAAGCTGGTTCCATCTCTCAATGGGAACCACAGGGGATTTGTGGGTAACGCTGTCACCTCAGATATTCCCCTACTTTGGCTAATGGACTTTTTATACGCCCCACTTCTCCTGGTATGTGCTGCCTGGAGACTTGAGATATTCTGCCTACCCTGCTGCCTGCAACGCCCCTATTACCTGTGGGGCCTTTCCAGCCCACTCACCTTTGTCCCTGTGACGTCTCTCCTGCCTGCCCTGCTGCTGTACCTCTATTCATCCTGCCATCAGAAGCAGCACCAGCACCTGCCTGCCACGACATACAGACTTGAATCTTAACATTTGAACCGTGTAAATTATAATTTTGCCATCTTGCTCATTTGACTTCCTCTGCCGGCCCCTGGAGGATGGGCTCCCCCTTTCGGTCTGGTTCCTCCCAAGGTTTCTTCCTTCTAGGGAATTTTTCCTTGCCACTGTCGCCTCTGGCTTGCTCACGGGGGGCTTTGAGCAGTGATAATGTAAAGCACTTGGAGACAACGTCCCACGGCCTCCTCTGAAGCTTCCACCTTGACCACCAAGAGGAGATCTGGGTTTGGCTGCTGGAGAATAGGTGCAGAACATAACAGTTCCCGTACACAGTGAAAAGCTACCTCAGTCTCCAGGACCCAACACACAACAGGGATCTTGGCACACGAGAGGAAGGTCAGCAGGCAGCCACCAAAATGAAGACCCGGATGAAGTGATGGTAGAAGTTGGTGAAGCCCAAGAACTCACTGACAGCTCGAGGATGGGCCCACTCACGCACAGCCCGGACCTTTCCCTCAAACATTGCCATACCTCCGGGACAAATCACATAACCCAGGAACATGAGGATGGTTCAGTGGAACTCACATTTCTCCCCTTTTACAAACAGGTGGTATTCATGGAGCCTTTTCAGCACTTGTCGTACATGGAGAACATGCTGCCTGGGGAAGAAGAGTACAGCACGATAGCAATGTAAATCTCAAACCAGTTAAGCCTGCAAAGACCTGATCCATAAAACACTGAAAAAGAGCCGGACTATTAGCTAAACCATACGGCATAATGAGATATTCAGACTGGCCTGTGCAGGCTGTCCACTCATCACTGTCCTTGATGTGAACAAGACTGAATGCACTTCAGAGGTCAAGCTTTATAAAGATGCAACACCAATGGGACGCACTGTAAAGGTTCCCTCCTCTTCACCATGATAGCATTTGGGACAAGGTAGTCTATGCATGGCTGAAGCCCACTGTCCTTGTTCTTCATGAAGAAGAATCTGAAAGTCAGAGGGAAAGTAGAGGATCGGAAGATACCTTGTGTGCAAGCTTTAGTGATGTACGTCATTGTTAATTGTGAATATCTAACTAAGATTGAGTTTTTTTTTATCTTGTTGTCAGTCCCATATATGCCACTCTGACAACGATCCATGTTAGTCCATTAAATGTAATTCCAATAACTCTTCACTGATGGCTGTGTTAATATAGGTTTCTATTTGTGGTGTTAAGGGTGCTTTATTTTGTAAAGTAGTTTCAGAGAAAATGCCTTTTTTGGGCTCCTGATATAATGGATTTTTGGAGGTACGTGTTTTTCACTGGACAGCGATGATATGCAGGACGGGGGTTTGATTCCCACCCCAGCTTTGTGTATATGGGGTCTAGATGTCCCTCTGGCATTTCTATGGGTTTTTGCATTTTGAAAAATCACATGACTCTGTGTCTCTAAATTGCCCTAGTGTGTTGTTATGTTAGTTAGAGAGTGCTCTACCTTGCCCCCCCCGCCCCATGTTTTGTGTGTTTTGGCTCCAGGTTTCACCATGACCCTGTCCCGGATGGCCCGTTACGGACGGCAGACCCGCTCTGGCTGCACCTGGTCAGCTAATGTTTTGCGTCCTCCCTGCACCAACCTGAAAACTTCAGCTAAACCTTCGGTTCAGCTTTGGGTGAAATAACCTTATTATTATGTGTCCAAGCCTGACGAGCTATTGGACTGGAGGAGAGTTCAGTGCGACATGATACTGATGTCACCGTCGGAATTTTTAATAAACTTTCACTTGAGCTTAATAACTATGTACCACATTACTCTTTTACATACCTTTCTCTCTTTGGACTTGCAGTAACAAGCTGAATCCCTGTAGTGGCTTTCAATGAATATTCAAATTAGGGTTTGTTTAAGGTCAGCTCTGTTTTTTATTAAAAAAAAAAAAAAGAAAAGAATTATCACCTTGAAAGAGAAAGAGGCTATTTATGTTAAAGGGTTTCATTACATCGCATTGAAGATGTGGCCTGTTTTCAGTCTCCCAGGAGCTGTGTGTATCACAAATAATGTCATGGAGAAGCAAGTATTTTGCCATTAATTTCATTAATAATATAAAACCTAGAAAAGAAAGTTACACATGGGTCAAAGCCTTTGAAAAATGAAGATTCAGAGCGATTACCCTTGGGTGACACTGCCAGCCACCAACCAATCCAACTTCACTTGGGGTTATTTAGGACCTTTAAAGAACCCCAGTTTTTGGTCCCTCCTCAGAACTCACCTCCATCTGATCTCCTGAAGGAGGATAAGTGTGCTTTTAGTCATCGTGCTCACCCCGGGTGCCTTTAGGTTTGAAAAGGTGACTGGTGTTTGTATTCAGTTTGGCATCTAGGTCATAAGCCAGGATGTTTGACAAGAGAGAAAAATTTGTTTATAAGTGCATGAAATTGACCGTTCACAAAAGCACAGGCAATTGCGAAATGAAAACGTGTTCAGTTTTTCACGTTTGATTTTACGTTTTGTGCTGAAACTTTTAATTCACGTTTTAGCCTAACAAAAGTCTAATTGTTATATTTCTACACAGCAATAAGTTGGAAAGAGATGATGTTATTACCAAAATTAAATAAATGTGGGTTTTTTGTCTTTAGCGTTTAATGCTGGAGCTCTGGAAGATAACATTCTGGAGTGTCTTTCATGTAGAAGGGTACATCTTGAAGTATCTTTAGTGTGGTAATGTAGAAATCTTAGAAGGTAGCAGTTTAGGTAACATTAATATAATTACTTGGGAAAACTGCTTCATCAATCCATACTTATCTGGAGCATTTGAGGATGTGTTCCCACCTGTGAAACAAATGTCCCTTCTCCTTCAGATGCAGGTTCATAGCCTTACAATAATCTTTATTTTCGATCCCCTTAAGAACAGACCCAATGTGTTCCATTACTTTGCCCGTTGTCATCTGGGACATTAAATGTGAAGTACGGACTTCAACATTTCGCTTCCTGTGCTCATTAGTCCTGACAGAATTGTATGTAAATTATGCAACAATTCCCAAGCGATTCATATGCAGACAAGAGCAATTAAATTGTGGTGAATAAGTACCTTTTTTTTTTTTTGCAAAAAATTACGGTCAGCGTTAGGCCTTCATTTGAAAGCTTTCTCTTGGGAACATAGGCAATTGTTCTATTTCCATATTTGATTCACATTTTTTCTTGGCTTTCATAAATATTGAGTCATGTCCTAAATTTTGATTTGATGTACAACTTGCAGTTCCAGTTGAAGGTTTAGACTGTACTTAATTAGACAGCCAAGTTACAAAGTTGAATTATTTGATGAAATGCATGATTGGCGTTCCAGTCATAGGTCAAGAAAACAGATGTACAACAAAAATGAACTGTTTGTTTATTTTATGGTTACTCAGTAAGCATATAGCAAGAATGTATATAAATCAATGGGTCACCTATCTCTTACTGTGCAACACAAATTACCAAGTTCTGGAGGGGCCAGAAACTGATTTTTTATTTTTTTTTAATTTGTGCATATGATATACTTAATTGTGCGCACAATTTAGCAGAATACTAAATCAAGCTCACAAAATACCTTCTCTAAGTTTATTTCCAGGTCATGAATTCATTAATTTGCACTCATATTTTGGTTATTAGTGCCCACAAAGCCAGGAGCTGAAGTCTTGTTACTGCATTCAAGCCATTTGCACATAGTTTGCAGGTGCGCGAATATTACAGTATTACGGTAGAAAATATATTTGCACATATTGATGTGATAAGGTATTCCAGTTTGAAGAAGTTTCAAAGTTTAATGGTGGAAATTAGGCCTTACGGTCAATAAAACATGTACTATATTAACTCTCTCTCTCACACACACACACACACCACGGAGCCTATATCTTTTTAATAAATCAGGACACGTTCATTCCAAATTACTCATATTCTGCTAGATTTGACACATCCACAGAAGGTACAGTATCAAACAATTTGATGGGGGAAATTAGGGGCTATTCTCACCCTTAGAGCTGCACATGGTATTACGCAGTATGCACACATCTCTGAGCCTTTATAATGCCGCATTATGTCTTCCACTTCAGATTTATTCTCCAGTATTTTCTAATGGACAAAAACTGTGCTTTGTGGTCATTTATACATTTATGTATCAGGTTGTTTTTTATGAATTTTATTGTATTTTTTAATTTTAATTCAATAACAATTTATTTGCAACTAATATTAGAGTCCTTCACAACAGTGTACAGATGGCTAGAACAAACCAAAGAGTGAGCGCAAGGAAATTAATTTAATAGCAAATTGAAAAAAGTAAATTGTGTGCACATTTTAGCGATTTTGTGAGCTCGATTTAGTATTTCATGGGCACGTTAAGCTAAATTGTGCACCCGATTTAGTATATCATGTGCTTGAAATAATCATTTAAAAAAAAAAAAAAAAACTCTTCATAGCCCCTTCACGGCTCCATAATAAATTAAATGCATGCCTGTAACATTTCTCTCAAGAACATATGCAACACAGGACCACAGTGTGCCTGAAGCCAGTCTCGGGAAGTGCAAGTCACGAGACAGGGGGCAACCTGGACAGGACACTAGTCCAAGACAGGGCACAGCCTGGACAGGATGCCAATCTATCGCAGGGCAGAAGACAAGGGACAGCCTGGACAGGATGCCAATCCATCGCAGAGCACATGACAGGGGACAGTCTGGACAGGATGCCAATCCATCACAGGGCACAAGACAGGGCACAGCCTGGACAGGATGCCAATCCATTACAGAGCACAAGACAGGGCACAGCCTGGACAGGATGGCAATCCATCACAGGGCACAAGACAGGGCACAGCCTGGACAGGATGCTAGTTCATCCTAGGGCACGAGACAGGGGACAGCATGGATAGGACGCCAGTATACCCTAGGGCATCCCATTTGTGGAGGAAACCTACACAAACACGGGGAGAAGGTGGAAACTCAAAAACACACAGCAGGGGTCAAACTAAAACTCACAACCTTATAGGTATGAGTCCACTGTGCCAGTGTATCACTCGCCGTGGGTAGTGCTACAGCAAAGTGATTTGCTCAAGTACTCCAACAATGTGAAATGGGTATGGTGTTAATCTTGGACCTCAGGGCCATGAGCGGCTCTGTTGCCTCTCCCCTCCTTATGGCCACATATAATATAGCTGTTACCAAGTACTGTTGGGGGACTTCCCTGAGCTCTTACTTTTATGGATCTTGGGTCATCCCATAGTGGCTAAGATCCCCTGTGCTCCAAAGTCAGTGTGTTGCTCTAACCCCATTTCCATTGAGCTGAACTCTCCCTGAAGCCATCCAGCCCTATCCAACCAGTTACCTTCTGACACGGAGTGTATGGCATCTACCTGCTTGGCGATATCATCCACTAGTTGTGAGGTGGTGGGAGCCATCTGCCCCATGGCTATTTCGAGTGATATAGGGCAAGACCTGTATGTAGCAATTCATGGCCACCTGCTCCACCACCTGAGCTGCCAAGTGCTCTTCCAGGTGCAGGCAGCGCTGTGCAGGCTGTAGATGTGCAGGCTATAGATGTGCCATCTGTATCTGGTTCAACAGGGTTGGGGAGTATTTCTACTGTTGCAATTCCTGTATCTCTCACACAGGGAATAAATCTACCTGGTATAGGATCTCCTGCTTCAGGAGGGGACATTGTACCGTCTCGTCAGGCCAAAATGTGGATCCAGCTGGCAGAGTTCCATCCTTCTCTGTGGGCCACAACTTCATGACATACGCCATCCTTGAGGTCATCAGATAAACATATTTGCAGGGCTTTCTCTCCACCCCTGCTTGCTGTGGGCACATAACCACCTTGATCAGGTTGGCCATGTGTTGCACCATGGGGGACATCTGTCCTGACAGACCCTTCGCTCATTCCAGGTCGTGTCCTTTTGCCTATATCTGCCTCCTCCTAGAAATGTCATGGGGTTCTGTCTCAGACTAGGGTGAGCACCTAATCCACGTCAGGAGGGACCCTATGACCTACTTCATATTATAAACTACTTTAAAACTGAAAGGATCAGGCTGTGCTCAGCTAAATTGTTTGGTTCATCTTGTACCTTTGCTGTTTTTTTTCCTTGCTTGAAGGACTCATCCAGCTGTTTCGCATTAACAATAGTGAGACGTGCATAATTACAGGAGACTGACCAATCAGCACCCAGCAAGAATTCAGTGCTTAACTGAAATCTGGGTCCTTTTAATTGAAGTGGTTGAAATGGTAGTTTACAAACCCTGTGGTAGCTCATAGTGTCCGTCCTGACATGAATTAGGTGGTCACTCTAGCTCAGACTCATGCAGATAACGGAGACGAGTGCCTATGGAGACTAGATTGATTAGAAACAGACTCAAAACACCACTAAAGATAGATGCGGGGGTGTCATCCTTGTTCTGCCAAGCCGCAGCTTCTTCTACGCCAAGACTTTTGGACGATGGAGCCAGCTGATGCAGTGAGTGCTCTTCAGGAAGTGAGGCGTTAATGGCGAAGCTTGGTGCTGCATGCTTGACCATTGACGACTGACAGGGTGTCGTCACTATCCATGGTGCTGAAGTCGATGTGCAGCCTCCTGTCTCGGACGGAGAGGCAAAGGAACACGGGCCCATGGGGCAATGTCATGCCAAATGTTATGACTATTAATCTGCTGAATCACCGCTGATACCTGCTCTGCTGATACCTGCTCCGCTGATACCTGCTCCGCTGATACCTGCTCCGCTGATACCTGCTCGTCGGTCCCGTCAGTTGCGATCCTCCCGAGGGTCCAGTGGAAGGAGCTTCTGAAATGCTGAACAGCGCAGTAAGTGGACCGGGTCGGCCCAGAGCCCATGTGCATCGTGTTGGCATTCGCTGACATTTTTGCGAATCTCAGTTCATTCCCACATCAGCCACATCAGGCATGTCAGAGGTCAGCATGTGTCTGCTGCTGTAAATGTAGCACTGCGGTCTTTTGTTTAGGATGTCAGTAAATAATCTTGTTCGTGCATATTTCGGGGGGGGGCCCATTCATATGATGAGCCTGTTATCTACCTGTAGGCAATATCTAAAAATAGAAGAAATGGCCCCAACCGACTAAGTGCTTGAACCCTGAGGTCTAATTCCATACCCACCTGTAGACTCAGCATCTGCCTTGTTCCCCCCCTCCCACACACACACTCTTTGGTCAAACCTAAAATAAGTTCCCTGCCTTATACTTCCACTCTCATGTCACGACGATTTATTCCCTGGCTGACCGAAGTGAAGCCTCGTATTGTTACTTTCCTGAGAAAACAAACGCTGACGTGCCCTCAGAGGTCATGCTTGACTTCTCATATGAGAGCTGCCCCGGCAGCTTCACACAGCCTGTGATTGGCTGAGAACGGTGACCCCAGTCATTCTTCCCTGCAACTTAACTTACTTTTCCCCTGGTGCTTAATCAGCCTTAATTATTTCGTCTCAAGGATCATACAGTGCAGTCAAAGTGGTTCCCAGAGTTTTCACTTCCCAGCCAAACTTTCTTCTTTGTCATTAGCTAGAACGAGCTTAAATAACACTGTGCAATTTCCTGCCTGTTTTTTTTTTTGCATTATATTAGAAGTGTTTTTTTTAACACAGGAAATTGTAGGACATCCCAAAAAACACAGAAATTGCATGTTTAAACATTACCAATCAAAAGTATTTGCACACCACAGGTTTTTGCCACTTTTCCATTTATTTCACAAGCTGTAGATTTTTTATTGTTGTTAAGCATGAGAAAGTTGAGTGAACAACAATAAATGAAAATACAAGTCAAATAAAGCAAGTTTCCTTTATAACATTTAAAGAGGATCTAACGTTTCTCACTTCCCATTAACTGGGTGTGTGGTGATGGCAGAGTCAAATTCTAGGCTGTCCTTTAACTTTAAATGCAATAGTTAACTGTTTCATCCTATGAAACAGAGCAGTATTTAATATGCCTTGTAGAAAGAATGCCTTGAATTTTCTCTGTTATTATAAATGGGATATTTTGATGAATCAAAGTTTGTTAGCATACTGAGTGTATTTAATAGTTACCTTAACTGCCAAACTCATTTCTTTGTTTGTTTTTTTGCTTGGCATTTATGCCCCAATTCCAGTGGGCAGCAGTACAGCCTCGCAGCTCCAAGGTCAGGGCTTCCCTGAGCCCCTGCACCTTCCCTCGATGTTAGTCTGAGTTCCCTCCAGCCAACACATAGTTTTGTTAATTGGTGTGTCTGAATTTTCCTTAGTGTATGAACGCACACGTGTGCTCTACAATGGACTGGCATCCCAGCCATGTTGCCTGTTTTGAGTCCAGTTATTCCAGGAATTGTCTTTTGCCTCACTACAGGCTAATGAAAAACCTTACAAACAGGCTATAGTGGATAAATAGTTATGGATGGATGGATGGCTACTTCTACCTGGATGGATGGATGGATGGATGGATAGCCGCTTCTACCTGGATGGATGGATGGATGGATAGCCGCTTCTACCTGGATGGATGGATGGGCACTGTTACATGGATGGATGGTTGCTTCTACCTGGATGGATGGATGGATGAATAACCACTTCTGCCTGTATGGATGGATGGATGGATAGCCGCTTCTACCTGGATGGATGGATGGATGGATGGATGGATAGCCGCTTCTACCTGGATGGATGGATGGATGAATAACCACTTCTGCCTGTATGGATGGATGGCCCCTTCTACCAGGTGTATGGGTGAATATAGATGTTCCTTACTTGATGTTTCCGAGCTCGATGCTCTCAATATCAGCTGCTCAGCTTCCTTCCTTCTTCCTTTTATTCTGAGCTTGTCCAGTCAGGCTTTTTGCAGTGTTAAGTGAGGTGGCTCCCACACACACTAACCACATAGGCTGGGCCCCATAAATGCTTTCAATCCAGACAGCAAGCCCACATAAAACACCATGTCCACACAAAGAGAGAGTGGCTCAAAGCCCCAGCACTCGAGGTCTGAGGTGACCTGCCAATCCCCTGTGAGATCTACTCAAAAAGTACAAATAACAGTTGTCATCTACTCTCAGCCAGGCTAAAGGAGGACAAGGTGTGTACTCTGGAGGACGATGCAGAGCCCAGCTCTGATCCAGCTCCTCTACGAACCCCTCTGCATTCCTGTTTATTTCTGTGTTCTCCAAATTAATTTAATTACCGGACTACTTCACAGGAGGGAAGCATCGACGACGGTATAAAAGGCAGTGGCAGGTCGCACTGGAAAATTACAAATTACAAAATGACTAGAAAACTGTATGTTTAATATGAAAGGCTACATTCAGAAGAGTCATTGCATTATGTTATTATTTCCCGTCGGGGCTGACTCACACTTACATGCGTTCTCTCTATATGCAGCATCCGGTTTGATGGCTTTTCTTCAAAGGATGGTTCTCTGATGAAAGCTCTTCTTGGCTTCCACTTTTAATAGCGGGGGGGGGGGGGGGGGGGGCAGAGTGTGTCTTCAGTATGCCCGGACACAGCTGCTTTGATATTTTCTGACTTATCGCCACATACACAGTGGTGTATTATGGAGATGAATTTGGGGGAGCGGGGGTCACTCGCATTGGGCCGACTTCAGCTGTACGCTTCCAGTGGAGGAGCAGAAGGGAGATGATTGATGGTGACATTCTCGTGGTTCGGGTTCCAATAAAGAAGGTTGCCTCACCTTGCAATCTGTTGAATTCCTATGCACTTCATGATTTATAATTGCCAAGGAGGTCCTGTCTTCTACGTTTAAAATGATGTTGGTTACGGGATTATCCAACTGCTTAATTAAATTCTCCCCCCGTACTCATTCAGTCAGTCATCTCGTCACCTGCACGCTCTCGCCCAAGCGCTTACAAATTTCACAACCGGGAGACTCATCAGACTGGGTGAAAGGTGCATATGGTGATGACTTGTTAGTCACTTTAGAGGAAGGACCTGCTTGATTCCGCAGTTGGGTAATGTGTCCGCCTTGGGCTATGAGGCAGACTAACAGGAAATGGCACCATGACAGGCCATGACTGTTTGACTGCGACCTTCCACAAGGGAAGAAAATATTTCCTTGAGGACTCAACTCTGCCGATAAACTGTTTTTATTTTTCTTAGCAGAGCTTCCAGGACTCTGTAGGAACTCAAAGACATCACTTTGTCATTTCCTTTAATTATTTTTTGGGAATGAAAATCAGAATACTTTAAATACCGTGATAATTCAAGGATTCCGCTGTCAGCAAAAAAAGGCACTCAGGGCTGGGTGAGAATCACGCCCTGAGGGTCTGACGGCTCCTCACCGGAGCGGACTGCCGTTAAATTTGAGAAAAACAAGCCTTGACGGGAATCAACCCCCAGCATAACCCGGGCGACGTGCCAAAGCCAGCCTGGGGGCCGCGGTTTGTGGGGGTGGCAGCACAGATCGACATTTTCGTGTCCCCGTGTGATTTATGACCTGATGCCAGAGGAACTTAATGGGTTATGAAATCTGTATGGTTCCCTCCTACATCAGTAATATCTGCTTAGCTGCTATATTGATCAGTACCACCAAAGCTGGGCCTCACCATCAAGCTCAACCCAAAAGGTGATGCCCCATGCAGAGAAGGTAGCTTGACGTGAAGAGATTGAATATTCCCTCTAGAGTCAGGTTCTTTTGTGTAAGACCGGCTTACTAGAAGCCTAATGAATAAAAACAAATAGGTTTTTCTCTTCCTTGGCTTCCAATGCTTTAATCGCCCCCGCAATGCCCTCCCCCACCAACCATCTGTAAATACTGATTACCCACAAGCCCTCAGAGGTTGCAAGATCATGCCTTCTGAGTCCCACCTGATACCACCTCATGTTTCAAGCATGAAATGTGCTGTTTTGTCTCAAAACACACACGCACATACATATAGACATACACAAACACACACATACACACATAGGTTTGTAATTATATCTTTGTGGGGACTCTCCATTCATTTCTATGGAGAAAATCCATGACAACCTTAACCCCTACCCAGCCCTAACCTTAACCATAAGTAACCAAACAAAATACCAGACTTTTGGCATTTTTGTGGGCACCTGAAAAATTGTCCCCACAACGTCAAGAAAAACAGGTTTTTATTACATTATGGGGAACATTTAGTCCACACAATGTAATATAAACCTAATCCACACACACACAGACACACAATCATGCACACACACACACACAATATGTCAGCTCAGCAGAATTCTGTAATAGTTCTGAAAGGTTCTAGAGTGGTGGAGCAGCAAAAGTCAGCATCAGGAAAACTTTGTTTAGAGGCCATCTGTGTCATGAAGTATACAGAGATTTAGTATTTAATGAGCAGCAATAATATTCCAATTTGACAAATCCTGGTCACTTCCCGGGCAGGTTGTTATGTGAAAATGTGTGGTGGGCTCATGTACAATGTTATTCTGCTTTAGCATTAACGTTGTCAGCGTCACGCTCTCTAGGCATTCTCCTTTCCCATCAGTGGGAAGGCAGTCTGACTCAAGCCTCAGTTACTCTGCCTCCCAGCTGAGTAGGATTCTGTCATGTTGCATGTGTCAAGCCAGAGTAGGAGAACCTTGGACCAGTTAACAGCCAACAGGTACGGCAACGTGTTTCCATAGCTCCCCCGACTCATAGCTCAGGTTGCCATGGTTACACGGTCTTAAGTAGCATGCTGTAAATACACAGTCATACACCCTTCGCAGAGACTGATTCTGGATCAGTTCAGGTTTTTCCTTAACCTCAAGGAGGCAGGACCCAAGCAGACCTACAGTCCCAGAAACAAATATTAACTTGCAGCTGATATTCAGGCTACTTGAGGCTTTGAGTTTGTGCCTCTGAGGAAATCAGGCACATGGCAAGACAGTTCCCAACCCGCATGCTTTTGGAGCGCTACATTTTGTATTCACCAATCATTGAGCAACCCGGTAAAAGGAAAAAAATCTGACAGCTTTTCACTGAAATAAATCATCTATCCGGCTGAGGGGGTCTCTGAGACCCCTCCAGGACAAACAGCTGACACTTTTTTGGGGGCCATCGGAAATCACAGCCTGACCGATAAACTCTTCTGTCCTGTGCAAGGTCTTTCCTGGCACAGATCATCACCTGCTGTCATTTACCAAGTGGTTTTGCATTTTGCATAGATTTCCTTTAAGGGGTCCATTAGGTTCTATAAATACGAAACAAAATAAAGCATAAAAATAGGATATAATCCCAGGAAGGGGGGGGGGGGGGTGCAATCTATCCCTATAGCTAACACTGTCCCAGACTGGATACTCAGTAATTTCATGACAGAGGTGCAGTTGTTGTCGTGGCCGCTGTGATTCTCTGCTGATTTCCTGCGATTTAAACATTATCTGCCAAGAGCAGAGAGATCTTATTAAAAGGCTGAAATCTCCGTTTGCCACAGAAACATTTCATGAAAAAAAAACTAATTAAAGAAATAGACAACAAAGCTTTTCTCATTTTAATCAACACTGAGGACATTTTGTGGGGAGTCAAATCAGTAGGTGACATTAATATTTGCTGATATACTGTGTTGTCCAAGAAGCTGATGTCTGCAGTGTTATGCTACCAAGTTTTTTGTGTGCAACTCTAACACCCATTAACTGCAGCAAAGTCAAAGACCAGAAGCAGCATCTCCTCTTATGCAGCTTAAAGGGATTATTTATGATGCTCAGAACATGTTTACTTGAATGCAGAAGTTGTCAGAAACAAGTATTATTGAAGATGTCGTTCTCTGGAACATCTAAGGGGGAAAAAACTAACTGAAAAGAAACACTGGAAATAGACAGTTTTAAAGTGATTCGACCATATAAGGAGCTGATACTCTGGTCTTTTTTTTCCTTCCAGCCTGGGGCTCATTTCTCATCTATAGCATAATTATCTCCTGTAGAACTTGGTTCCTATTGTTACAATAGCCATGCTGCATTTTGGTTTAAATTTTATACCTCACTCGAATTGTCCAGAGCCACCATTTGTCTGCAGGGTCAGGTGCATTTTTACAACTCGACCAGGTCCAGTTAGGCTGGTTTGCTCACTGGAACATGCATCATGAAAATGATTGTAGGTGCATTTTTCGTACCTAAGATCCGTGCTTTCGAGAGATTAGAAAGTCTCCACCTGAACGATGTTTCCGGCTCGGTTGCCGAGAGTGTCGGAAAGCTTGCATCGGCATCGATCTGGTTCTGCCTCTGCGGCTTTGCATTGTCTGGGATGACACAAAGAGCAGCGGATACGGTTCCCTCACTGCAACGTGTGATGGAGAAAATTAATAAAAGCTGATAATGTGCAACATCCATCTCATTTTATTGTTTGCTCACATCTGTTTCATTTGGCAGAAACAGTACCAGTTCCTGGAACTGAACCTTTGTCACTTTTTCCCTCATTACATCTATCTCTTCTATCTAATGCATATCTCCTGTTGCATTCAGATAAAGAATTTCTATTAACATAATTCTGTCATCTTGGTCATGCCAGTTCATTTCTGTTCTTCTCCTCTTCCTTCCCGCCTTTGTTTGTCTCGGTCCGTCACTCACTGTCAATAAGACAGATTTACTGCTGTAGCAGTGATTATGGTGTGATTGAGGACATTTAGTCCTGAGAGCTGGACTGAAGACCAGGACTCAGGAAAACAGGGTCTCTATTCTCATAAAGTGATAAATAGTTGACTGTAGGACTTCCCAATATACACTTGCACCACATCTCCCAGTATACAGCCAAATGAGAGATCAGGGTGTAATATATAGGCCAAAGACCACCAAACCCAGGGCCACAGAATTTGAGAAAGTGGACAATAGACTAAGTATCCAGTGCAATGGCTTGAATCAGACTGCCTTCAATTCAAATAAGTAAACATTAATAGTCTATGTATTTATTAGCAAACCCCATAATTTGTGCCATGTAGGCATGTGTTTACACGGAGTTATAAAAGGTGAGGCAACTGATCTACTCCAGGATGTGGAGCAGGGTTTATGACATAATGTAAACACGTGTGAAATCAGTGAAGGATGAAAACAAGACAGAAAGGTTGTAATAGAGGGAGGCAGGAGAGTTTATCCAGGAGTACCGTTTGCTCATTTGCGCGGATGCAGACTAATCTATGCGGTGTGTGCCTACCTCTGACAGCGCAGGAGCTGCATTCCCGCCTCACGCAGAGGATCCGGTCTTGCTGTCACCCGCTGAGCTGCAAGGCGGGGACGTTATAGCAGAGCTCAGCGCCATGCTGCCAGAACTTTGTGCTTGCAGTAAATCTGAAAAACACACAATAATGACCTCTCCAAAACAAACAAACAAAAAAAACGGCAGTATTTCAGGAAATGCAGGAAATGTTTTACGCCTGACAGCAAAGCCACGTGCAGAACATGTCCCAAACACTCTTAACCAAAAATTTACTAAAAAATCAATTCTACAGGAACCTTTGGTCTCAAAGTCAACGTAATAAAAGTAACTGGCATAGCCTCTTATGCAGTAAAACAGGATTCACTAAAATAAACATCTCTGCTAGAATCTGGTCGAGGAATCGGTCATCTAACCCTCTGCACCGTGCGAAATCGCAGGATGGGATGTGCTGAAATGGCACAGGCTCACTAAAGAGAATGAAAATGGAGGAAAGCAGCCCCCAGCTTTAAATCCGGAGAAGGGCATCACCTTCGACGGGGATGGAAACATCTCTAACAGGGTCATACAAGCTCAAAAGAGCAGCCAAGGAATGTGTCCATTTGGTTTGTCAGAAAACTTCACACTCTGCCATGAAAAAAAGCATGTGTGCCAGGTCAGACCTAAAGGACCGCTAAACGTATCGGAAGCAAACTGCTACATGAATGATGGAGCTAAAATATGGAAGGTAAATCGTAACATGAACTGAAGCATCACCACGTCCCACACAGAAGACTCCATGATATATTCATTTATTATTTTACTTGAAATGGGCCTAATGATCACACCACAACATCTAAAAAAAGAGTTGTCTTCTACTTCTCAAACATTCACTTTAATTTTCAAATTTTCACAGTGCAGCAG
Source organism: Gnathonemus echidnorhynchus (assembly GCA_026776725.1). Taxonomy (NCBI): domain Eukaryota; kingdom Metazoa; phylum Chordata; class Actinopteri; order Osteoglossiformes; family Mormyridae; genus Gnathonemus; species Gnathonemus echidnorhynchus. The sequence goes on along the minus strand of JAODJU010000130.1, from coordinate 22,056,645 downwards.
AATGTAACTTGATCCTTGTAAGTTAATTAGTATTAGAATTAGCGCGTTTACTTACACTGCCTCGGCTCCTGTCACGGAAACTCATATTTCCACCAAGCTATCAATCATCGTTACTAATACTACAGTGGGGCTAAAAATACTTAATATCTCCTGTACTGTGCATTCCTACTTCGCAAATCAAATTACTTCCCCTGTGCCCTGAGTGAATTTCAAATATTAAGTGTGTGCCTAGTCCAGGTCTTTTTCTTATTTCTGGCACATAATACTTCATCTGCAATCTAAACCAATTAATTAAGTGTCTCAGGCTAAGTGGCGATCATATAAAGTACAAACAGCTTTGGCCCCAGCATGGAACCATGTGGAACACCGATTATGCCAGGCAAAGTGGAACTAGTGCCTTTTGAAAAAGACACACAACTTCCTGTCTAATCACTTTGGATTCCAGCTCATTCTAATTTTACTACTGGCTTTCTGCGTGGAAACTTATTGAAAGAATTTTGCATAATACTTGACTTAAAGCACTCATGTATAATGCATTATACATACCTTCATAATGCATTGTAATGACTTTTACTGACCATTACAATGCATTATGAAGGCATCTACTGTATAGTCCATTATAGATGAGAGCTTCATAGAGCATTCATAATGCATAATACACATGGCTATGTGTTAAACCTTTTTATAAATACTTATAGCCATGTTTAAAATACTTTATGAATACATTATTTTGCATTTTGATGGTATCTATAATGCATTATGATGACTACTTTAAATAAAATGTCACCAAATTTTGCAACTCTAAAAAGTATTGATTCTTACAGCATAGACAGTGCCTCTCCCAAGTATATTCTGAGTGTTCATTAAGATGTTATTGTGCAACAGGTAGTACGTTAGGCTGAACACTGCAAAATGTCTAATGTGTACAATGCCACTTATCTTAGTTCACAAGATCAGGTCTTCACTGCTTTTTCTTAGCTGTAGGTAATATTCCTGTCTCTAATGATTTCTGAAATTAAGTTTCAGGCAGATGAACAATAATTCTCACCCTGATTATAAGAGCTTTGAAATCACCAACGTCAGGTTTCATTTTAAGAATTATCGTTAAACCTTTTTCAGAGATATTTATTTTTGATTCCTTTGCTACTGCCTTGGTTTATTCCAGAATCATCCCTGCCTTCATTGTAGCCTAGCAACTTCAGCTATTAATTGCTTGTCGCAGTTAATGCTTTTTAACGTGCATTTTCAATGTAGCTTTTACAGCTCATGTATCTGGTCCTATGTAGTTTTTGTATATTGCTTTTATTTCAATTTTTTGTTATTGTAACAAGAAGAATCAACAGTTATCACTGATTAATCTTGAAAGTTCACTCTTTGGTGTTTTGGCCGGGAACAAATTCAACATTCACATCCCTTCTCATTGGCAGGGACACAAAGAATCTGTCGCATCTGCCAGGCCTTAATGAAATTCCTGCCGTCGACAGGATCCATCTACCTAGTGCCAGATGGATCCTGTCCCTAATTTCATTAGTGGGTGACTTGTTCACAGCCATCTTGAGCTACCTGCGAGTTAACGATACAATCAAGGAAACACCTGGAATTTGACAGGAGGTATTTGTTGAAAAAATAAAAAATTTAAAAAACAGAGTCGAAATACACGATGTGTGCGTGTTGTCTTTATCGACAGAGCTCTCCAAGAGTCCGTTAAGCGATTGATACGGTCTGGTTTAGTGTGACGGATCAGTCCAAAAGGAGGGAAATAGAGGCTATCTGCAATTGGAGGCATGGATATTGATATCTATAAGCCTGCTATGCTTTCGAGGGAGGCTCTTATCTCTATAGCAACTGTCTGATCCCAAGAATGCCTTCACTCTTGAGGTGTCTGCCCAACAAATTTTGAAGACATAACTTGAGTCTTTATAAATAGCTTTGCCGACAACCGACACAAATGAAATGTCTTTCCCGGAAAATTAAAGCAATTACCACATCATAACTTGTTTGTGGCATATTTATATCTGCCCTCTCCCCTTCTGATTAATTTGAGTCTCCTTGTGGAATTTTCCAAAATTTCCTTTGAATAAGCTCTGCATAAGCTTCGCTAAAACCTTTGTGCCTTGAGCTCTGTCTGACCTGCAAAGTTTGTAAAGGTCGACTTTTTGGATAGAATTTCATAATGGCCCTGAGTCAGTAACTTTTTTTAATTGACTTCATCTGCTACTCCCCTTGGATTTCCAGTTGTTTGTGTTATGACGTTAATCTGCTCACCTGAAATACAAGGATTTGCTGTGAGGAAGGGCTGGGGGGGGGGTGGTTGCTGTTAAAAAAAAAATTACTTTGCATCCTGAAATATTCTGAAATTGCCAAACTTTGTTTCCGAGCCGCTGTGTCCAGGAGCGGCCCATAAGCCGTAAGAGGCCAACATGGTGATCTCATGGTGTTCTCATGGTGTTCTCCTTCCACCTGGGATCAAGATGAAAGGTGAATTTTGCAGCATCGAGTGCAGGAGTTGGGGCTGGTGCAGGGCGGTTATTGTTACCATGGCAAAAGCGGACCTGTGTTGGCATGGGGGGATGGAGGGGTCCTTCGTTTCGACTTGAAGGTCAAACGACTGATCCAAAAAAGCATTGGAAAATGACGGACTCAATCAACTGGAGTGGGTAGCAGCCAGACCCATGATAAAAGGAGCGACGGCTGGTGAGAGACAGCCGGGCTGGGCACAGGAGGAGAGCGAGCCCGTCTCCGTATGAAGGCCTGCTGCTGGTAATTACAGCAGGCCGGCGCAGACCCCCACAGCTCTACTGGCACCATGTGACCTGGGGGGGCGGGGGTTTGGATTACTCTGGGAAAATTAGAAAGACAATCTGTTAGTATGAAAAGGGAATCGATTGCTGGATTCATCCTCAGGCCCTAATCCCCCCCCCCCCCCCCCCCAACACCTCGCCCTGGGCGGAGTGTATATTTCAGTGACACATCTGTCAAAGAAAGTGTAGCTCATGCAAATATCGTTTTTAGTCCAGGCGTGGACTGAAATGCAAAGACACAGACACACATGCTTACATGCCATCTGTCATCTGTCACAGTCAAACAGATTTTTTTTTTTTCATTTGAGACAACCTGATGCAAATCAGGAAATAACATGTGGCTGGGGACTAATTAAAATATAAATTCTGTGTTGGATACTGGTAGTTAAATTATCAGACCTGCTACATAATGCCTTGCTTGGCCTCTTCTTGGCCCGGAACTTGACAACAGCTTAAATATTCAGTACTGTACGACAAGAACTGTATATATATTTCATTTTATTTTATTCTTTATGTGGACGGGAGGCAGAAATGGGTTGCTATGTTTTTGCCTGTTGACAGTATATTAAATATGAACATTTTTTCAGTTAAGGAATCCTGCTGTAAAGTCTTCCTTTATCAAAAGTAATTCACTTCAAAAATGAAAGGACTGAAGAACATCCTTCGCAGATACTTATTGTCCCTGCCTGCTTTCAGAGCGAAGCCAGCAGCACAGATGGGCTTGTGATTTGACGGCGTCACTCATTCTCGCACTGATGGTTTCTTTTTTTTTTTTACACACCGCTGCAAATGATTGTATCTTAAATATTAGCAGAGCGACTGCATGCATGCTTAGAAGTGAAATGCATGCAGCGCAGATATCGAGGGACCACTGGAGGCCAGTCGGGAAAAGCTGGGGCGGGGGGGTGATGTCACTGGCACATAATGAGACTCTGGAGTGAGTCCTTCATGCCCCCCCCCCACCCCCCTCACTCCTAGAGGCCGCGCGGTGACAGTTTAATGGCTTAATCTCAGGGCCGTCTATCCCTTATTTCCTGTGGCTGGGGCACCTGGAAGATAGCACAGGGGAGTGCAGCTCTCTTCAGCCTGGGAACATTCTGGGCTCTTGCTTCCCCTAGAAATCTGTCTCATGGGTCTGACTGGAGGGGGGGGGGGTCGTTACTTTTCAGACAGGTCACGACCTCCTCAGATTTACTTCCCTTAGATTCCCTCCATATCTAGGGTCCAGCTCTCAGTATATGGCGTAAGATAAATATGGAGAACAAAAAGGGAGGGAAACAGAAAAACAATGTAGGTACTGAGGGCCGGACGTGGCTTTGGGGGGGGAGGATGGGGACGCAGGGGGTGTGGGATTGGGGATCAGGCTCTGGGGGTTTCTGATCCAAGAGACAAATCAGATCTCAGTCATTCAGTCTTATAGGAATGGTATTAAGCCAGGGGTGATGTGAATCACCTGACTTCAATACCCCCCCGCCCCAACCATGCAGCACGTTAAATCATTTTAATGTGAAATTATAGAGTTTTAACCATTCCATATGCTTCTCACGACACTGTGGCAGCAGGTTGGATAGAAGTTTATAGGTTTAAGTTCACAATCTCAGGAGACAGGTTCTCACAGCTGACTCCAGTTATATCGATTATTTTTTAAGCACTGCTAAAAGGAGTCATTTTTCAGCTGCCTTGAGAAACTCATAAATAAACCGAATGGCTAATTTATTTCACTCAGAACATGGTTCCTCTCCAAAGAGCAAAGGCTGAACAAAAACCACAGTGGCAGTCATAACCTTACAGTGCAACTGGGAGAGAGAGCAGTCAAATGCTGTGCAAAGTTAGTGATATTAACGTCAGAAAATTAAAAGCTGGTGATGCTCAGAGATGCCGACATTTCAGACTGAGGTCCTCTTCCGTGCCGGTACGGCTTTCGAAGACAGCAGTGGATTCCCAGAAGAGGATCGCCTGTTGAACCTTTACGGGTTGTGCCTGGCATCAAACCACCCAGCTGTGCAGCGTGTGAAATAAATCTCCGCATGTTTTGTGTGTGACAATATCGCCTGCGAAGACAAGGGCGTGAAAAAAGAAATGCCCTTAACTTTAATGAGCCTCAACTCCCTGCATGAGTTGAGGCTCCTGTCTGTCCGTTCTCAGTAACGGGTTGAACCCTGACTGTGTTTCTCACATTTCAGTCATGATACGACACAAGTGGGGTAAAGGGATTGTCCCGTAAAGAACCTGACTGATAAGGCAGCCTAGACTCTGAATATTACTGACTCCCCCTTGCTCTTCTGCCATGTCTAATTGTCAGGAAGCAGCTTGCAGCCAGTGCAGGCAGCCTGCCAGTCACAATGCTATGCTTAACACCAGCAGTGTTCTGATTGGTCGCCTGAGTTTGTTACGTCCCTGTCGTAATTCGACAGTTCGGCCCAGAACAAGCAATTAGAGATTTTTTGAGAGACCTGCATAGAACCAAAATTACAAGGGTGGGGGTTTTTTTTTTCAATGTTGATGCACTTCCTGGCCATACCTGTCAAGTTTTGGATTTGAAAATAAGGGAAATTTTCCGGCGCCCGCCGCGAGCAGTCCCACCACCCCAACCAAGCTCCAGTATCCCTTACATTTTAAGACAG
>JAODJU010000130.1:22033365-22051120 GCA_026776725.1 Gnathonemus echidnorhynchus | reverse complement strand
ATAACGCAGGTTAAAATACGGGAGATTTACGGGAAAATACTAATACGGGAGGACGGCGGGAAAGAAGGGTAAATTACAGGACTTTCCCGGCCAAAACGGGATACTTGACAGGTATGTTCCTGGCACATTGTGTTTCAATGGCAATGTCTAAAATCCGGTCCCATGACAATAATAAACCAATAAACCAATGACAACAAACGACACTGATACCAGATAAATAATGTCATTCATCTATATAATTGATAGTTTAAAAATGAAGGGAAAATTACCACCTATTTCAAAATAACTATTTCTCTTATCAGATAAATCTCTTACAAAAAAAAAACAATGTTCAAATAAAGTTGTGCGACATTTGTATGATATTTAGTTCATTTTTCACCTTTTGCCTCCTCTCTCTAATCCACTCGGCGGCCTTTTTCAGAAGAGTCACACTGTTTCCTCTCCCGCGGCAATTATTATGGTATAAATAGCTGTCAGGGGCGCTTGTACTCAATTGAATTTGGTTTCTGTTTTATTCCCTAAATGGAATTATCTGAGATCTGTCATCTTGCGTCGTACAGTCCACAGTTCATGTACACAGCAGTTTTGTAAAATGAAAATATCAGGCCTCATTTAAACATGTTCCTGTCCTCTGACGTACTGCTTCCTTGTGTATTATATTTGTTGTGCTTTAAAATGTTGCCTGGTCTTTATAAGGTCCCCCTTTGTTAAATATTCATTACCTTTATTCTTTGGAAATGTATTTACCTGTGTGTGAACATATATTTTAAACAATATATATTTGTGTGTAATAAACTGCCAACAGAAACATGTTTCTGTAGATCACCTTGGTTCTGAAACCAAAAACATTTCAATAATTTAAGCTATTGAATTCATTAAGAGAATTAAAAAACTGTCTTTAATCTTAGGGAATATGTACCCAAAAATGACAGAATGAAAAATGAAATCAGGGACTCAGTGGATTTCTAATGATAAATTAATGTGTATTATAAAAGACGGAAATTAGAACAGAGGAATTAAGGAAAAATGTAAACATAACTCAGCAGTTTTTTGATAGTTTTTACTAACTGTGTCGGTTGATTTTGTGAGGGGTGTCAGGATGGAACGGAGTCTTTCTTTGTGTGCCGGAATTCAGGATCAGCTCAATGAAATGAAATAAAAGCCCAAAACCTAAGATAGGGTTTGGATCAGGGTTGGGATTAGTGTTACAGCTAACATTAGGGTTGCTATCATGCTTGGTTTTATAGCTATGGTTATGGTTGCTTTTATAGTTAGAGCTAAGGATTGGGTAAGGGATGCTATTTGGCAGGGGTATAAAGTTCAGGTTCAGAAAGTACAAATCCAGACTAAGATTTTGTTTCAACCAACAAGTTGCGTATAAAGGCTTAGAAGGCTGCATCCTTCTAAGGCTGCAGTCAAAGGTCAAACGCGTCACAACGGTGCGACAAGGCTGTCCCATTTTGATGGCTCCTTCACATGTGGTCTAGGAGTGCGTCCTTCATTTGCCAAGTTGTGAATGATCTGCCTATTAGATCCTTCATAGCCCAATATATCCCAAGATTCATTGAACGGACTTTTCGAAGGGCACAGCCTACCAAGGCTACGTAGACCATGTTCTTCCAAGGATGCAATTCCTGAATTGGGACACAGCCAAAGAGTCACAGTCACAGAGTACTCAACTGGTTGGTTGAAACAATATTTTGGTCTGGATTTGTACTTTCTGGACCTGAACTTTCCATCTCTTCTTTTTGGATTAAGGTTAGTTTTAGGGTTAGAGGTAGGATTGTTTTAAGTGTTACAGTGAGGTTAAGGGTTGCCATTAGGGTTAGAGCTAGGATTTGGTTAGGTTTGGTATAAAGGTAAGTTAGGTTAGGGCTGAGATTAGCATTAGAGCTAGGGTTTGGATTGCTATTATGCTTAGAGATAGGCAGAGGTGGAACGTTCAGGTTCAGAGAGTACAAATCCAGACCAAAATATTGTTTCAACCCTAACCCTAACCCCTAACCCTAACCCTAACCAAGCTCAGTATAAAGAGTCACATTTACAGAGTATTCAACTGGTTGGTTGAAACAATATTTTGGTCTGGATTTGTACTTTCTGGACCTGAAATTTCCATCTCTTCTTTTTGGATTAAGGTTAGTTTTAGGGTTAGAGGTAGGATTGTTTTAAGTGTTACAATGAGGTTAAGGGTTGCCATTAGAGTTAGAGCTAGGATTTGGTTAGGTTTGGTATAAAGATAAGTTAGGTTAGGGCTGAGATTAGCATTAGAGCTAGGGTTTGGATTGCTATTACGCTTAGAGATAGGCAGAGGTGGAACGTTCAGGTTCAGAGAGTACAAATCCAGACCAAAATATTGATTCAACCCTAACCCCTAACCCTAACCAAGCTCAGTATAAAGAGTCACATTTACAGAGTATTCAACTGGTTGGTTGAAACAAAACTTTGGCCTGGATTTATACTTTCTGGACCTTTACTTAAGGCCATGTTTTTAGTAATTTACAAAAACATTCATAATGCATTACAACACATTGCATTCATAAAGCATTATAAAGATGTCTATACCTGTTTATAAAAGGTATGATACATTATAGCCATGTTTATTATGCATTAGAAATGCTCTGTGAAGCTCTCATGTATAGTTTTCTATAAATACATTAATAATGCAGTCTGACCATTATAATGCATTATAAAAGCATCTATAGTGCATTATAAATGAGAGTTTCATAAAGTATTCATAATGCATAATACACAAGGCTATAATGTGTTATGCCTTTTGATAAATATAGGCATGTTTATAATGCTTTGTGAATGCATTACTATTTGTTATGAATGTGTTTATAAATTACTAAAAAACATGGCCTTAAGTTAAGTGTTACCGACCTGAACTTTTCACCTCTGGACCTCGGTTTAGCATTGCATAATAGCTCCCCTAAACGTAGCTCTATTCCTGAGAGAAGCCCTAACCTCAGCCTAATGGCAGTCTGAGTGTTAGCTCTAACCCCAAGAGCACCTGCAGTGCTAGGCTAACCCTAACCCTAACCCTTACGCCAAAGCTTTCCATGACTAACAGAAGGACCTGAGGGGAGGAGGAGGGCAGATTGGCTGATAAACTTCCATATTATTGAAGGATATCAACTAAATTTGATGGACAGCTCTTCTGCGGAGAAGTGCTTTCACTTGGAACAAGACAATTCGAAGGCAGCCCACACAGACCAGGGAGGATTATTTGCTGTTGCCTGTGTGGAAGTAGACGTGAAAATGAGCTAAGCTTTCTGATTTAACACCCTGCTGAATCAGACACCATTTGACAAAACCAAGTTGGGAGCTGAACCTGCTCGGTGACTTGATATGCCCTGAGATTCATAACGAGTCTCTTGTCCTTTCTCATTTAGGCCGGGCTGGTCTCTGGAACTCTGCCAGCTTTCATATATGTGCGGAACTTTGGACCAGGGTGTCAGCAGAAGCATCTCAAAAAAGAGGGAAAAAACGAAAAGGAAAAAGAATCAGTGTGGGGTTGAAGCACACTGAATCTGACATGAAGGGAGGTGTTTTCATCCTAGACACTGATACCAGGCTGTCAGTGTCCATTAGTGCAGGACCAGAGCAAAATGGAAAAAAAACACAAACGAAAGTCACAGAGTACTCAGCTGGTTGGTTGTAACAAAATCTCGGTCTGGATTTGTGCTTTCTGGACCTGAACTTTCCACCTCTTCCCACAGGTAGAAGCAGAAGTCAGCACCGCAATTTGTAGTTCGTTTGTTTGTTTGTTGGGCTGTTTTGCTGATGTGGTGAAAATACCAACATCTTTCCACCCTTAGTGAGATACCCTGTGTCTCTCACTAACCCGCCACCCGGGGGGGGGGCACTGTCTGAGAGAACACTAACAAAATAACACCCACGGTCCACTCAACAGCACACTGTTCTGTTCTTTTCAGGCTATTAGGAAAAAAAAAAGCTTACAACAATTCATCCAGTTTAAACACTGGTCTGTTTTACACTTCCATGTCTTCCTTTCCCAAAATTGTAACTCTTGTTCAGGATCACCGGTTACCTCAGAGCTACGCATCACCTGCATGCTCTGTGCTACATTACCCCTTTAACATGGTGTAAATACATCCGAAACATATTATATTGGAATATTGCAGATATATAAGTAAGCACAGTTGGGAATGGGGGGTAACAGAATGCATGTAATGGCATTACATATTTATAATACAAAATATGAGTAACTATATTCCATTATAGTTACCTTATACCTTAATCAAAATACAATTACTTCTTAATAGCATGCAGACTACTGAAGAAATTACTTTCACTTTCCAGTGTACATTGTTTTAGCTTTTAAAATCCTGTTATTCAAAATGTATGCAATAATAGGCTATTTGGGTATGTCAGTCATGTTCCCAGGGTTCAATAAAAAAATACATATACAGGATATAAGAATGGAAGTGACTGAGGCCACCGGACACAACGCATTTTGGTCTTGGAAATTGTGGGAACATTTCATACTGAAGCATATTAAAGGAAGGAATATTACAGTGCAATCCAAGCTCTGTTTGACTGACAGATTCAACATCAAACCTCAAGAAGCATTTCAAAATAAGTGATCTTTTTCATTTATTAGCCAAACATTGACAGGGAATTGTATGCATTATTATATTGGTCAAATTGTACAAACAATCAGCACATAATATGCTGGCATTTGAGGACAACAGCCAAGAAACTGATATTTTTTCCGGCATGTTCAAATGTATGTTAAGAGACACACTATAATATTCAGTGCTCTTCTGGCGCAGTTCAACCTAGCAGTGTGTGTCTGTGTAAAAGTGCATTAACTGCCATTGTGGAGACAGTGACACGTATGCTTTGGTTCTTGTTTAATGATGTCACTTTTGAACGAAAACCATCTATCTTCAAACTTAACATTTTTTAATTGCATAAAATCAGTGTAGTAGCACATATCTATGTTTTATCTGAATTCTCACCTTGTGTCCACACTGCCCCAGAGTTTTAATCCCCCCAAAACTGAGACTTTTGGCAATGCTCTCAGAGCTGAATACTTCGGAAAACTCCATGTTAGCCTTGCAGTGTGCACACTTCCATACTAAACAGTGCACCAAAACAGTTCAAAAGACATAACAGTGTGTCTGAAACCACTGTGGGTGTTGACTAAGTACACAAAAAGTTCCTGGATGGCACGCTACAAACACTGGACATTATCTAATCCCGTAATTGCAGATGTGACAAGTCAACTTATGAAAATGGCGGTAAAAGTAATGGTGTTTTTAAGTGTGAGTATAACTCTTTATATTTGAAGTCACATGGACTGTTTGTAATCACACACATTAAAATGTTTAATGTGGCTACAGAGTAAACAGTTCATGTAACAACATGCTTTTCATGTTATTTTACAAAAGTTGAATGAAAATTATTGATGCACTTTGAGTCATTGTGCAGTTTGATGTTAGGTGTCGATGAATTAAATGCCTTGTATGAATGTAAAATAATTTTTAAATGAATTTGATTTCATTTGTTTCTTTTCCATTTTAATTATATTTATGTTCAAGCTGGAAAAGTAATCAAAAATATTTGGATTATGTTACTAACCTTGGGTAATATAACGGGATATATTGCAAATTACATTTTGGAGCATGTATCCAATAATCTGTAACAAAATATGTTATAAAAGTAACCTACCCAACACTGAACACAGATATACACAGAAAAGCCATAACATTAAAACCACTTTAATCTGATGTAGGCGCCCCTCGTGCCACAAAAACAGCTCTAATCCGCTGAGGCATGTACTCCACAAGACCTCTGAAGTTGTCCTGTGGTATCTGGCACCAAGACGTTAGCAGCAGATTCCTGCCTGCAAGTCCTCTAAGTTGTGAGGTGTGGGACCTTCATGGATCAGACTTCTTTGTCCAGCACATCCCACAGATGCTTGACTAGATTGAGCTCCAGGGAATTTGGAGGCCAAGTCAACATCTTGGACTCTATTTCCTATTCCTCAAAACATTTCTGACCAATTTTTGCAGTAGTAGGCAAAAGAACTGTCAGTTCTTGAAGTTGATACATTGGAAGTAAAAATGGATGTTACTTTGGCATGTACCACCTAACTAAACATTGTTGTAGACTAAGTACACCCCTTCATGGCAACGTTATTCCCTGATGACACTGGCCTCTTTCAGCAGGATAATGCGCCCTGCAGCACTGCAAAATTATTCAGCTTCACAACTCACAGGGAAACAGGAGAGCGAGGCTGGCTTAATTGGAACTGGCAAAATGCACATCGTAGTAATTATTTCCACTGTCATGATGCTGGTGTTATCATGTTGTGTTGGTGAGTGCCCACAGGAAACAGGAAAACAAATGGTCCTGAATGGCATCATCATGCACAAACAAAGAGGCACACACAAATCGCTGAATTATGTCATTAAAGGCATGGCCAAACTCGTAATGTTTTTTTTTTTTTTTAAGAAATGCTGTCACATTTAAAATGGAGATATTACATCTTGGATCATGGCTACACCCGACACAATCTGATCTCAGATCAGTCACAATATTTCAGAGTCTGGATTCAGAGTCTGGATTCCCGCAATTCGACATGTGCTTGATCCAAAAAACCAAACCGCAAGCTAAAGAACTATGGAGTTTAGCTAAAATTGAGCTTTTGTGATGGGGACATGACTTACTGAGCCATGTTTTCAAATCCCCAACCATAAGCCTTCTGGAAGGAGATTGATCTCTCCAGTACAGCCCAGCCAAATGCACATCTTACAGCTCCAGTGAGGAGGGATGGACACGCCATACCGGCACCATGGTCTCTGGAGCTCATGCTAACTCAATCCACAAGTTACTGCCATCAAGGACACTACAGCTTGTGGCAATTTCGCTTCCTGGCTCTTCACCCACCAGTCCAAAAACATGGAGGTGACGTGTGCACCATATGCTGGCATTTATCCTGACCGACTTCCTTGTCTAATTAGTCCAATTAAACACACTATTTTTGCCTATTTAGTTATTCCACATCACTTAATCTGTGCAGCAGAAATAGCTGAAGTGATTAAAATTACTTTATCATTTTAATGTGAAACCAATGGCACTAATTGACTTATTTAAGGGAACCAGAAACCCATTAATCTACCCCACCAACAAATATTGAGACCCCCCCCCCCCCCCCCCAAATTTACTACAAGGTCACAGTACTCAAGACCCACCCCCCTGGAGTACAGTATTACCATCCATCCATTTTCTAAAAACTCATCCTGAACAGGGTTGTGAGGACAACATTACCACACCCTCATACAACTTCTCAGTTTATGATCTGATTGGCAAAAGTATCTGACAGATAAATATCCTAATGGAGCATTTCACTGTAAGTATCTCGGTCTTCTAGAGACCTAGAAGCAACAACTAAGCTGTGAGTCAGTATTCTTATCCATACCACTCTTTAAGCCCAAAAAGTTACAAGTTATTTGACATTAGTCATTATAAATCAACACAGCGGATGTTTCATTAGGGTCACACAAGTAGTTTAGTCAATAGCCACCAATCCATGCATCCATCATTCATAGCCGGGTATCAGTTGCAGACTCATAGTGAACATTGGGGGACCCCGAAGATCACCACGGATGGGATATTAGTCCATCACAGGGTCCACACAAGCTCAAGCACTCAAACACTAATGAACCAAAGGCTCCGCGACCCCCACACACTGCACCACTATGTGTTTTGTACGTATTGCTAATGCTACATGTCTTGTGTTCTGGTTTCACCTCTCAGGGAGTTGCTATCCCAATCTCGTTGTACTGTCATGAAAATGACAATGAAGAATCGAATCTTGAATCTATTGGAGATTAAGAGACAATTCTTTTCGCTACATGATTTTGGACTGGCAGTGGCGTGCTGGTGCAGTGGTTTGCACTCTTACCTTGCCATCTGGGACCAGGATTCAAGTCTCCACCCTGGCTCCATGTGTGGAGTTTGCATGCTCTGCCCCATCGTCAGGGGGTTTCCTCCAGGTACACCAATCTCCCCCCATAGTCCATAAAACATGCCAAGGTAAATTGGAGTTACCAAACTGTCTGTAGGTGCAGTGGTGAATGTGCCCTGCAGTGAGTTGGTGCCCCATCCTGGGATATTCCCTGTCTTGCATCCATGGTTTCTGGGATAGGCTGTAGACCCTTGTGATCTTAAATAGTACAAGTGGGTACAGAAAATGAATGCATGGATGGATGGTTTTGGACCAAGGGAGGAAGCATGAGTCGCCATCCGGAGAACAAGCAAATCCCACACATTGAGAGGAATGGTGTCTGGCAGGAATCAGATCCTTCAGGGCATCTAAAGTCTGCATTTGCTGTAAATTCTGCTCCATTTTAATGCCAGTCGACACATTTCAGCAAACATGGACATTCTGGCAGCCAGAAGCTACAGTGGGTCCACTGTGCGCCCAGCCGCCTTCAGAACGGAGCCCAGGAGCCTGTTTGTGGAGGTTCACCCTGGTGCCACAGTGTCAGTGCAGTGTTACCAACACACATTTCAGGTAATGAATGAAGTGTGGGGCAGACAGGCACAGTGGAATGAAACACCCGGTACGTCTTAATCGCCGTGCTCCGGGCTTGTAATTGTTCACAAACCCTTCCCTTCACTCTGAGATTAAAGCTCTCTGAAGTGGGCCTTCTGGAATGTGTGTGGCTCTTTTCAGATCCACAATTATTGCAGCACTGTGGTGGCTATATCCCCCCCACCCCCTCCCCCATCTCATTATTTCTTTTCAAATGCTTCCCTTCAGCAGGTGTGCGATATCTTTGTGTTTGAAGTTCAGAGATTTCCGCTTCTGGATTAATATTTTCTAGGTGCTGGGAATGATTCGGAAACGCACGACCCATTTAGAACCGAGAACCCAAACAGAATAGGGCAGCTGCATTTGTGAAAATAGGACAACCTGAAAGCGTAATGTCCTGTGTTCTCATCACTGTGTTCCTGCCCTCCGAAGAAGAACTTAGAATAAACACGGCAAGCTAAATAGCAGGGTGGGGGGGGGGGGGCTCCACAAGATGTACTATATGGAAAATGTATGCTTCTGAAGTTTATTGAAGTGAAAATCAATCCTAGTGAAACACAGGCTAATGCCCCCCCCCAACCCCAAAACACGACCCCTCGGTCTCATGCCCATGGCTGCCAAAGAAGCACAAATGAGAATGAAGAAAAGTCTTCATGCTGATTGGCTGATTAAAAAGGTCTCTATGAAGCCATTCCTAGGCGCAGGCCTGCAGATGACTAACGCAACCCAGCCCCACACAGCCCAGGTTAGGGGGGGGGGGGTGTTCATTTCCAGTGGAGCCTGGATTTGGTGAGTTGATTATGACGTCTCTCCAGGGCCGTGACTATGGTTGGGCAGCAGTGCTGCAACCGTGACTGTACAGATTTTGCCCTCACAGTCTGGCGCACATGTGAACTGCGGATTAATTGCAAAGCTTAACTGTAATAGTGTGAAATACAGTTACCTTTTAAATTAATAATACCTTAAATCTCGGTGCTACGGAAGCCCATAGAGGACATACATTCAGAGCTTGAAATTCATTTCTCACAATGGATTATGTGTAGCACAAATTTTTAACACAAAAAAAACACACAAATTCAATAGCATTACCTATGGCGTTATTAGTGAAATCCGCTTCCGTCTTTCTCTTGACAGACACTGTTTGCATGTTTAATTACAACTTTTGTTTTCCTGAGACAACTTTCATTATTTTGTGATCTCAAGAAAATAACTTTGGCTACATTGAGGTAACATGAAAAATCAAGATCTTGACATAACAAGTAGGTATGTGTAGAGAGCCCAGTATTTAAATTTGTATCTGTATTTGTTGAGGCAGCAAAATTATTTGTATTTATATTCGAATAAGAGTATAAATAGCTGTAACAGTCCAGGTTTTGTTTTTATCGCACGTCTAATTTTAGGATTAAAGTGTTTGTCAATAAACTATTGCTGGTTTTATGAAAACCGATTAATTTTAAGTGTTCATAATTATTATAATAAACATGTATAAACATACACATCATTGAAAAAGAATTAAAAAAAAATACCATTCAGTTCCTAATCTACACTCAAACCAATAAACTAAACTATAAACTCTAAATGCCTGCGTGAACATTGTGATCTCCACTGAAAACACAGAATATAAACAAACAGAAAGCATTAAACATAAAATCTCTCAAGTACCATATAATAAGGAGTATACCTTCATTAACTGCTGACAGAGAGCTGGTGGAATTATAAGTTAGGCTATGTGCTGTACCATTATACGGCTGGGAGCGGAGTCGCTTTGCTTACACTAGCTACATGGTGCATTATGGGTATTATAAGTTAGGCTATGTGCTGTACCATTATACGGCTGGGAGCGGAGTCGCTTTGCTTACACTAGCTACATGGTGCATTATGGGTATTATAAGTTAGGCTATGTGCTGTACCATTATATGGCTGGGAGCGGAGTCGCTTTGCCCCCCCCATCCTGGGTTGTTGCCTCTAGCTTCCAGGATAGGCTCCAGGACCCCCCCATGACCCAGAAGGATAAGCAGGTGGGAAAATGGATGGTGTATTTTAAGTTAGACAGGGTGTGTACCATCATACAGTGAGAGCACAGTTGCTTTGTTTACACCAGCTACACATGGTGCATTAAGTTGAAATTCAACCTTTCTTTCATGCAGCCTGATTATCCCCAACCTCGCGTGATGATGAGATCTTGTTTGCTTAAACCCTTTATTGTCGAAAACGTGGAGAAGCGGATCCCTAAAAACCTACACCTCTGACATGGTGTCTGCACCCGAGCTCCAACTGATGCTGTGTGTGCTGAGGTCCCGCTCAAACGAGTGCAGGACAAGCCCCAAAACCCAAAACTCATGTAATGCAAGGAAGCCCTTTCCTCATGGACCACAGGAGAAACTGTGTGTTTCCACATTTGCTAGTGGTACCAAGAGTGTACAGAATGTATGGAGGTCAAATCAGCTGGGAGCCCAGTATGCAGCTGGACGCTGCTAATGCACAAGATTTTGTTTACATGGGAGTGTATTCTCTGAGTCCCTGAGGCCCTTGGGTTCAGAGGGAAGGTAGACAGGCAGCCAGTAAGCAAAGAATACCCAGAGACACCCAGGAAGTGAGAAATCCTTGATCCTCCATCCCCTTGTCACCAGGATTTGTGTGTGTGTGTGTGTGTGTGTTTTAATGGTCAGAGAAATCTGTGTGTGTGTTAGGTTAAATACAATGTGAGTATATCGTCAACTGTGCTATTGTTAGCATTTGGACATTAAAAACAATGCGAGAATAGTCTATCTGCATTTGAAAATTTTCCCTGACTGTCTATATCAGGCAATATCCATACAGTGCCACAGGAATTCCAGCCAAACGAGTCTTTCACATCACTAACATATACATTTCAACTCTAATAATAACCATAATCATAATTCTAGCTCTCCATAACATAAATCAATGTCATAGAATGGCTCTTCGGATATTTGTACAGTCATAAAGCATAGCAAAATCATGCCCTTCTGTAAATTGTGTTGTAAATGTTTTTTTATTATTTGCGCAGTGCATAACTATGGCAGGTAAAGAGCATATGCCTGTTTATTTTAAGGCCCAGTCATCAGAGATGAACAGTAATGGAAAATCAATTGCACCTTGACTTGGCTCGGAGACACAGGGAGGGAAACTGGTCTCGTGTCGTGTACCGACGCGAAGACCGCATTATCACCGGAGATGCTAATCTAGTCGCGCTGTCACTGCCAGTGAATGCTAATGTCTGAAGCTGCTCAGTTTTAAAATTAGAACCCAGCGCGCGAAGGACCCGGCAATTAAAACCTGCTCGCGTCTGCCCTGCGACCGTGTCAGACACAGCGACTCGCGGAAGGAGAGCCGCGCTCCTGCAGTCAGATCGCCTTGACGGCTGGTCCGGCTTCCCCGCCCGTCCTAAAATAAACACGGCCGGGGATTACACAAAGACTCCCGAGAGGTGAAGGTCTGAAGTTTCCAAAGAAATTATTCACTGGCTCATCGCAGGTGGGGAGGGGAGCGGAGATGGGGGGATACATTCCCTGAATGCAGATGGTGTAAATTCCCAGTTACATTGAAAAACGACTCACCAGTAACATCTAAAAGCAGCTGGGTTAGCACTGGAGGCAAGGGAACGAGCCTGCTGCTGTAATATAACCAGGACAACTGAAGCGTTCAGGTCTGTAACATCACTAATGTTCACTGTTTAATTACCATATTATAGGCCTATCAATAACTATATTCCAGAACTGCAACTCTAATTGATTCTAATAGATTTGATGGGGAGTGATTTACTTCAATGGCATTTACATTTGTTTATTTAGCAGGCAATCATATCATTAAATTTAGTATAGACATAAAGAAAACAGGAAAGGGGACAACATCATAATGAAAGCTAATTTCACATACATTTAAACATAATTGTGCACTAAAAATAAAAATTTAAAGGTACATAAAGCGCTTTTGTTACTCATACTTATTTCCCGCAGGTTTAAATCTTTTTTAAAGCTAATGTTAATTATCTTCTTTTTTTAATTAGCTTTTCTTGCTCTGATGTCAGGACCCTGGACTGCAGAATCAAGTGTAGCACAGCAATTTGAAATAAGTTTAGAAAAGGACAGAAACCAATTTTCATATAGGCCAGGAATCAGCAGGTGTCTTTTATGAAATCAGCATTGTGAGATGGTGACCATCAACTCTGAAGCCTCATACACACTGAAATGTAAGAACGCAAGACCAGCAATATTAATCATGTAAGGACAGGAATGTTGTACAGTTCAGTCAGGGCTCCGTTTAATCACTTTTGATTTTGTCAAATTCTCTTTTGTCGAGATCATGCATCTGAAACCTATCAGCTGTATTTTAGTATGAAATATAACTGTCACTGGTTAACTTGCAGGCAGAGATATGAGTTGGATGTTAACATGTGGGCTAAGAGCCAACTGGGAACATGGGAGATTGTTACTGAAGCCCCTGAGGCACTGATCCATGATTACTGAGGGGTAAAATGGGTAGCACTCTCTGTGAAGAATCTATGAACACATTTATAACACATTATAATGCATTCATAAAGCATTATAAGAATGGCTATAAATATTTATAAAAAACGCACAACACATTAGTGCCATGTCTATTATGCATTATGAATGTTTCATGAAGCTCTCATCTAGAATACACTACAAATAACTTCTTAATGCAGTACAAAGCATCCTTAATGCTTATACCGACCTTTATAATATACTATGAAGGTATTTATACTGCATTATAGATGAGAGCTTCATAGGAGCTTATAAAGTATTATAATCAACACTATAATGCCTTATGACTGTCAACAGAAGATGATGTAATGCTTTACTGCTTCTTATACCTACCATTATAATGCTTTATAAAGGAATCTGTAGTACTTTATCAGTGACAGCTGTAGTAAAGTGTTACCGTAGAATCTTCGACCAAATCTGTGTAGCCCAAGAGTCTTCAACCCAGCACTGAGCTGTATTCATATGTGAATCAAACTGCATGGGATGCCCCTGGAGGCAGTAATGTGGCCTCTCACCTACATACAAGGCATGGCAAACTTATTTATATAGCACAATTCAGACGCAAGGCTTTAGAAAGGCAGAAGGATGCATTTAAATAAAAGACATTAAAATCACATTTAAAAGACAAAAGCCTAGAACCCAAAGAAACAAGTAAATAGTTAACTGAAAAGAAGATAAATTGGGTATCACTTTGCATGAAGCCCACTGTTCTAATGCATTGTACATACCTTCATAATGCATTATAATGCATTATGAATAATAAAGCATTATAAACATGGCTATAAATTTTTCTCAAATGGAGTAACACACTATAGCCATGTTTCTCATGTGTTATGAATGCTCTGTGAAGCTCTTATCTAGAATGCACTATTGATACCTTCATAATGCATTATAATGATCTCCTGTCATCCCTTGTCCCCCATCGTGACAGATAGATGCTACAGAGACACAGCAGCTCCAAGAACAAATGAACCAACTTACCTCCCCGGTTCACCAGCTGCTACAGGGACAAGTGTCTTTATTACACATGTGGGGCAATTTGAATATCTGGTGATACCTTATGCATTAGCTAACAGCCCTTCCATTTATCGAGCTTTTATGAGTAAGGTCCTTTCTGGTCTGTTGAATAAGTTTGTTGTGGTTTACATCGACAATATTCTCATTTATTCCTCCTCCCTAGAACAACGCGTTTTCCATGTCCGTACTGTTCTACAACGGCTACCTGACCATCACTTATATGTTAAAGGGGAAAAATGTGAGTTTCTTCATCATACCTCGAAATTCCTAGGTTACGTCATCCAGCCCGGGTCTGTGGCCATAGATGAGGACAAGGTCAAAGATGTGAGGGAGTGACCCCTACCTTGTATGGTAAAAGAACTACAGCGATCTTTAGGGTTCGCTAACTTCTACTGCTTTAAAAGGAATTTCTGCCAGGTGACCCGAGGGAAAGGTACGAGGTTACAGCTGACTCAGGATGCCACGGCAGTGTTCCATGAGCTCCAGAATGCATTCTGCTCTGCTCCAGCTCTACTTAAGCCTCATCCCAAACTCCCTTTTGAATTAGAGGTCGATGCCTCAGAGGTAGGAGTTGGTGCGGTTCTATTGCAGTGACACATGATTACCGGATGTCAGCACCCGTGCGCTTACTACATCAGAAAGCTCTCTCCAGCCAAGTGCAACTACAGTATGACATTGGAAATCATGAACTTCTGGCCATAAAACTAGCACTCGAAGATTGACATCACTAACTGGAGGCTAGTCACACTAGCTAAATACCCATTCATCTTGTATACAGATCACAGCAATCTTGAATAACTCCAAAACACCAATTAGTTGAACGTGCGAAAGGCACAATAGTCTTTGTTTTTAACCCGTTTTTACTTCAAAGTGTTTCACATTCATGGTTCAAAGAATCAGAAAACAGATGCTATGTTCCTGACGGCACAACCCGCCTGAGGCTGATGAGCAACTCTTCCTAGTTCTTTCACCATCATGTTTCGTGGGCCCTGTGATGTGGAATCTAAATGAGTCCATCCAGGCTGCCAACTGCCAACATGTCCAAGGCCCTGCGGCTCCTGTATAAGGATCGCCTGAATGTCTGGGTTCCTCACCTCCCATGGGTAGAATATGTCATTAACACCAGGGAAGATCCTGTGACTTGCCTTTCTCCTTTTCATTGTGTGTTAGGTTTCAGCCTCAATTGTTTCCCTAGGATGCTCCACCCTACACCATGCCCCTAGCTGAGGAGTGGTACCAGAGTTGCAAGGCGGTGTGGTCCTGAACCCTACGTCTCTTAGAATGCAGAGCCCAAAGACAGAAGACCTTTACCGATCAACGATCTGCTCCTATATGCAAGAAATCAGCTCTACGGTTCATTGGCCCCTTTAAGGTGGTACACCAGGTTGGCCCGAACTCTTACCGTCTGTCATTTCTGAGTATGTGCCGTCTGTTTCCGACATTCCATGCATCCCTGCTCAAGCCTGTCCGGTACAGCTCGGTACTTTCCCGCATTGGCGCTGTTGTCCTGCCCCCTCGGACCCTGCAGGATGGTGATAAGGCATAACCAGTCCATGCCCTCCTGTACTCACGTTGGTGCAAGGGTCAGCTCCAGTACCAGTGTTCATGTGTCCCTGCCAAGGATGTCCTGGATTTCGACCTCGTTGGCACCTATCATAGAGATCACCCGCAGAAGCCTGGGTTGCGTCCTAGGGGTGGACTCCAATGCCTATTTCAGGTTCCAGGAGGCGGTGGTCGGGGTGGCAGGGATACTGTCCGCATTATAAATAAGTGCACCCGCAAACCAGCCATTGCGCAGTATTGTAGCTAGATGAGCCGTACTGAGCACTCCTCTAACCCAGTCTTCTGTCTTGCTCGTGTTGTCTTAACTCTGCTTGTCTTCGCCTTGCTTGTTCCTGCCTCATTTGTTCCAGCCCTGCCTGCCCTGAGGATTGAGCATTGAGGTCTCCTGTCATTATTGTTATAACCATGTTTGTTATGCTTTATGAATGCATTGTGATGCATTATGAAGGTATGTTTAATGCAGTGCAATGACTGTTTTAAGTAGAATGTTACCCTACCTTGTAGTGACAGTGTAAAGGGATATGGGTTGAATTTCAGTCCTGGCTAAGTGTTTGTTTGAGTTTACTCACATGCTTCTACGACAGGCGGTGTAATCTTTGAATTCCTCTAACTGTGTGTGTTATCTGTGTTGGATTGGGATACACAGTTCATCTGGCCCTATGTTACTTGAGAGAGCTACATTGCGTAAGCAGCTATGGGTGTCAAAGGCACACACAGGTGGCTGATGTAAGACAAACACAGTTTGTCAGATACGTAAATCTGTTAGAGAGAAAATCAATTAAAATCAAGTGCAAGTTTTGACTTAACAAGGAGACGACTGAGTCGCAGGGATCCATTCTTCTGTCTTCCCACGCATCACGACCGTTTGTGACAGAGGAAAACAAATAAAGAACAATCACCGTGAATTCAAGGTGGTTAGGAGCCCAAACATTCAACTCTAGATTATATCTCCACCAGACTCAGAGAGATAATGCAAGAAGGCTTGCCGTTCATGTCCATCGTCGTGCATCTTTACTCATGTGCACCCCAATGTAATTAAAAATAATAATCAGCACAGCATAAGCATCCATTGTATTCAATTTTAATTAAATAGGTTAAAGTACCAAGGAACCATCCTGTTGTTACTGGTTTTGCTCATTCTCTGTCATTAACTTTGAGGAGGAGAAACATTAAAGTTATCCTGCCAAATTGAACAATTTGAATGTTTTCCCCCCAAAATTCATTTGCCCCATCATCCATGTTGTCACGTCGTTCAATTGAAGAGCTATAGAACAGCTGATGAATGGAATGTATGAGGATATCACACATATGTTTGCCAGGATGGGGTAAGAATATGTAAATGTTGGGTCTGTTTATATCCGCTCCTGCTGTAGAAAATTAGCTATAATTTATGTGCGATACTATTGTGAGACAAAAGTGCAGCAAAACTCAATTATCAAGCATTTTCTGCAGCCAAGAACTATTTAGCACACGGCGGGAAGCAGTTTTGATTGCGGTACCTTAGTGGGATGTAATTAACGTGATCCTGTCATTGTTTCTGAAGTCTCGTTCATGATAACGACGGCCGCTAACAGTTTAGCCTTCGTTAACAGAGATTTCTTCTGATACGTCACTTGGATTGAGGCCGGAGCCGACCATGCAGGAGATTTTGCGAGGAGGATTCTTTTCTTTCCCTGGAGTATGGCACAAACCTGAACCGCATCTCCTGGTTGTTACCACCGTGGCCTACAGCTGGAGGACAAGGCTGGATTCTGAATAAGAGTCTGCCTGTTACTCTTCAAGAGCAGTGCTGAACTTTGATCCTAGAGTCGTTCAGTTGGGGGGGGGGGGAGGCGTAGTGCGAATACTGAACAGTGCACAACCCCCGTGCCGCTGCCCAGCTGGAGAGTGACTCACAATAAGAAGGGGTTGAGAGTTTGGATGCCTTCTCTGCGGCGGTGGAGAGGCAGTGGCTGTGCAACACTTTGCATCTGTAAAAAAAAAAAAATTCAAACAGCCACTAGTTACGGTTTGTGTTTCTGTGTGTGTGTGTGTGTGTGTGTGTGTGTGTGTGTGTGGGGGGGGGGGGGGGGGGGGGGGG
>JAODJU010000130.1:22019009-22033100 GCA_026776725.1 Gnathonemus echidnorhynchus | reverse complement strand
CATCAGAAGAAAAATGCTAGGTAATAGGTCTGCCCCTGACCACTGGGTCCCCATATCCCGTTACTCAAACCACTTCTCCCAGTGACAGTCCCGTATGCTTAAATGCATGGTGAATTACAGCCACCTTTCACAAAAATTGCAAAAGGCAAACAGTATACATAATGCATTTGATCTGTTCAAGCATTTGGGTAATCATATCCTCAAATTTTTACAGAATATTTTTTCAAACACAAAGAATCTTATTGAGTAGTGCATTTTTAATGCAGAACACAAGTTTCAAAATTATTGGGACCTCTAAAAATATCTAAAATAAACAGTGGCCTCTGTTATGATATTCTATCTCCCAGAACTGTATGGCTCCCTTTCACCCATCCCTGCATCCCTGGAGTATGAATGTGAGGTTGCGGGCATGTGAGATCCCTTTGCCACCCAACGCCAAAGAGCTGAAGGGCTCAAGCTGATATGACACGGCTGCTGACCTACACAGATATGCCAACACATATATGAACAGCTGCAAATTCCACTAAGTACTATTAAGGCAATAATAAAAAAGTTTCATTCTAGAATAGTAGCAGATCTGTCAGGAGGAGAACACATGTGCATATTGCCTACACGCACAGTAAGGGAGATGGTGAGGGAGGAATTCAAAGAGCTGCACAGAACACAGGTTTCCAAGCATCAAAATTAGCTATTGCCACCTCCATATTGAAAAGGTCTTTGGAATAGATGCACAGTAAAAGCCCAAATGGCAGCACCTGAACGCAGAAATCATCATCAGTGATACACTTTTAATTGTGTGTTGTGGTCAGACCAAAATTGAACTTATTTGGAGTCTAAAGGGAACTGCACACTGGTGGTTCTTGCTTGTATGGCACCCTGGGTGAACGACCGCCCCCATCAGCAACCTCCCCCCCCACCAACAAAAAAAGCACCATTATAATGTAACCATTGCATTATTTTTTTATGCGGACAGTGCCGCTCCTAGCAGCTGCCCATGTTGGCCATACCTAAATCTACCAGTGACTGCATGCAAGGAAAAGCATAGTAAGATAAAACAGATCATTCATGTTTTTTTTTCTACCCTGATATTTGATTCTGCCCTTAAGTTGCCTGTAGAGGAACCTTTTGATAAGACAGTAAGGCCAAATACCAGAGATGGAGATTTCAGGTCCAGAGAGTACAAATCCAGACCAAGATTTTGTTTCAACCAACTAGTTGAGTATAAAGAGTCACAGTCACAGAGTACTCAACTGGTTGGTTAAAATAAAATCTTGGTCTGGATTTGTACTCTCTGAACCTGAAATCTCCACCTCTGCCAAATACACACAAAAACCAACACAGAAATGGTTGCAGTAACACAAAACCACCCATCCATTTACTGTAACTGCTCATCCCATTCAGGGTTGGGGTCCTAACCCTATTCCACAAGCTGCTGGGACAACTGAGGATGGGGTGCCAACACACTGTAGGGCAACACTCTTTGGTAAACCCAATTCACCACCACTTTTTTTTTGCCTGTGGGGGGAAACTGGAGGAAACCCCACAGTCACTTGACGGCATGGGAACTCCATACATATGGAACCACGGCGGAGACATGAACCCGGGTCCCAGATGCAATGGCCGCCAGTGCTAACCACTGCAGCACTGTGTCACCATGCCTACACCCAATCAGGGCTTTGCAGTGGCACCTGGAATCTGACTGAAAACCTGTGGTCTGATTTGAAGAGCGTCCAAAACTAAGACTGCAAAAGATCTTAAAATGTTGGGAGTGGCACAGTCGCCTTCTTAAAGTATACTATGGCCACGTCATACACTAAGACACTCAGTGCTGTTATCCTTGTGATACTCAACCAATTGTTATTTAGATGTGCAAATAATACTGAAACTAGTGTTTTGCAGAGAAAAAATTGTACCATAAGCATGACTTTTGATATTATGCATATTATTTATTTATTTGTGTTTGTTTGTTTATTATTTAAACCACACTGGTGTAGGGTGTGGGAGCAGTATAGCCGGGGGGGAGAGGGGGGCTTAAATACCCTCTGGCTGCAATAATAAGGGCTCTCCTCTAAATCTAATTGATATGTGTAGTCATTGTTTCATTGTTTCTGAGTATTCCTTTGTGTCACACTTCAAACAGCATGAACGTTCAAGATCAGACACCAATATATAAATATATTATTTGTGTTGGTTACTATTTCGACAGACTATGTATAGTGAACGCATGGTTATTTTAACACACAGAGTGTTACTTATTTGTACTAATAATTCGATGGTGGCTCTTTTCAAAAATGCTAAATAGACAACATAGATTTTTTTCAAGTCATGTTACTCAAGTTGCAGTGCGTAAATGATAAATTGATGGTTAGCAATGGGGAATCCGTTAGCATTGACACGACACAGCCCAGATATTTTGCCCCAGCTAGAATGTGCCTCCCCCATCGATGGTCATCAGGCCATAGCTATTGATCCCAGCCATTTTGGTAGGTGTGCACAGAAGGGTTTGCAATGAAACACACATACTGGCTTAGCAAGGATTCTTGAGCCTCACTTCAGAGTTTTGTGTCCTGTAAATCATGGCTCATTTTTAGATGGGATATATTAACATGATCATTTATGCTACACTCCTAACCTGCTCTGCTGGGTGTTGGTTTAAAACTGGCATCAGTGAACTGCCCTTTCACCAAAAAATGTAGCTTATATAAGAGCTGGCCTTTGACTAAATTGTCGGTATTGGCGATACCACTGATTTTCTTGCCAATCCGATACCAAATAATACCACGGTCTGCATCCCTATATGGATATTTCATGTCAGGAAATATATAATTTCATTCTACAACGAAATGAGGGGAAGTAAAGTTTGCCGAGGGGGGTTGCTTGTCAAAGGGCGTCCCTTAGTTTGAAATGCAGACGCCGCCCCTTTTAGGTAAATGTATACAGATAAACCTCAAGTTGATAACCACCGTCATAGTTCCATTTCACACTGATTGCAGTAATCGGGTAGAATTAACTCGGCTCTATCGAGTTAACTCTGGGTATGTAAAAATTGTACCATAGCACATCCCGCAGTTCTTGTCAGTGCCGGATTAATATTGGTTCCAGCATGCAGACACCACTCGAAAGCATATATCCAGATTCCTGACATTTGCCCTCTCCCCGAACATGGCCTGAAATCCCTCAGCACCTTACCCTTCCTGCAGGGGTGGCAAAAGTCATATTCAGAATGTTACTTATTCAGGGTCATACTGAATTCCAATACCTTTCTCTGCCACATTATTATTTTATGGTGCCCTGCACCCAGACCTTCTGGTGGCCTTGAGTCAGTCAGACACACACCAGTCGCTCGATTGCTAGGTGAGGGTGGATTGACGATCAGACATGAATGTGAGGGAAAAACCTGCCATTTACATTCTAATGAGCTTTCAAAAGCTTCTCTGTTCTCTTTGGACTTTGAATTAACAAAATGGACATTTTAGAATGTAGAAATCCAGACGAAGAATTTGTTTCAACCGACCACTTGAGTACTCTGTGACTTTGACTCTTTATACTCAACTGGTTGGTTGAAACAAAATCTTGGTCTGGATTTCTACTTTCTGAACCTGAACATTCCACTAACTAATTGTAAACAAGTTGTTAAGTTCAGAATGGGGGTCAGTTAAACCAGGAGGTGTAAGGGAAGAAGTACTACAAACATGCTGCTAGATCTCAGGAACAGAAGGTCACAAGGTGTGGTTTGCTTTATTTAAGTTGCTTTGTTGCTCGCCTATGTAATCTTTATGCTGAGAGCTGGTTGATATAGCATAGTGGTTCTCAAACTTTTTCGTACCGCGACCCAATTTTTATCACGCCTGCTCAGTCGTGACCCTATATCAAGTACAGGTTTAAATTCAATTCACTTCATAATTCCATTCACACCAATCAATTCCTAGCGCACAAATCTGATTGGATGTGCCGGTGAATTTTAAATTAAGTATCTGTGAATAGGCTTCTTGGATTGGTTGAGCGTTCACTAGTTTTGCACTAAACATTTGCAGAGCCAAGACCGTTTATATAGATTAATTCGAGGACTGGGGTTGGTAAATCTGATCGTGGATCAGCATAGGAGCTTGCTGGTTTTAAAATTTCCAACTCGGTCTCTCGACCCTTTCAGAACTTGCTGCAACCCAAATTGGGTCGCGACTCATGGGTCTCCATTATACCGGACAACTTATTTCTACTTCACCAAGTCCCCTAAACGGCAAGCAAAATGTTTCCAGAGGTAAACCAATAAAAAAGCTTCACCAGAAACATCTAGCGTAATGAAACGGCAGGGAGCCTGTTCGCCTTGATGAGCTCCAGGTGTATCATGAGCTGACTGTGTCGGTCGAGGCTAAAGGCTTTTGAGAAAGACCCATTTAAAGAGTGATTGAGAGTTCGGAGAAGGACCCACAGTTTGGGGAGAAAGCTTCTTTTAGAGAATGAGCCAGAGGATTGTTCAACTACATAAGAATGCTGCATGAGAAAGATGTAAAAAGTGAACCAAACACAATGGGATTAAATAGTAAAAGCCGGAAAAGTCACTTAATTTCTTCGTCTTATAATACGAGTGATAGACACCAATAGAAAAGCTGCTAATATGAAACTTACAATAGCTGCCAGTATGGGAAGAGAAACAAAATTATGACATAAAACAAGATCAAAGAGACTTGTGTTAACACCTTAAATGAACAAGCCATCCTATTCCTACGTGCACTGATTTTTTTTTTTTAATCGCAGTTTAGTCCATGACATTCTGAGCTGAATAAGAATGATAGAGGAAGGCCTCTGTTTTCAAAAAAAAATTCTCAAATGATTTTATTTTTTAATTGTTAAGCCACCAGTGTGTGGCGTGAACGGAAAACGAGATTCATGGCACCACTTAGGAGGAGTACAGTTTTACCTGCGAAACAGTCTGTGTGTTGTACTGTGAGATTTCAGTTCAGGGTATGCATTAACTGGTAAGATAACATGTTCCTACAGGTATTTTTCACATTACAAAGAAAATAAAGAGATAATTAGAGTCAAATGTTTGCGTACCTTGGTATTCAGTCTAACTGAGCTATCCAGTTCAGTATGAATCTGACCAGTTTTGTTAGCAACACAGATTTCAGAAAAAAACATCAAGATTGCAGGGAAAAAAGCCATAGGCCTATTTAACCGAAATGTTTTATAAAGCTGGTGTTTAAGTAAAATAGCTTAACCGAAGGCTTAGTAGTTTGTTTCTGTGATGCAGGAGAAAACAGTGGCTCCTTTGTTAGCTCAGACTTACTTGCGTCCTGCTCTTCCACTGCAGAGAGTTCAGTCCCCTCTCTGTTTTCCTCTGTGTGTCAGACACAGTTTGTCAGGCACCGTTACGGATGTAACCGAGGCTGGCGCGTCCTGTCCTCCCTGATGCAAACCGTCACGCAGACGGATGCCCGTAAAGAATGTTTGTCTTCTCTTTCTGTTCCTCCTCACCAGTTTTGTTAAACCCGCCACCTCTAGAAGTCCTGCGTTCCTCCCATCCTTCAGCATGTCATGTTGGCCTGGTCGCCATCTTGCCAGTCTTGCTGTCCCCCCCTTTTTTTTTTTGGGGTGGTGGGCTGTTTTTCAGCATGCAATGGTAATATTCAGTTTGGTCCAGGTTAGCTTGGTATGGCCACTGATGATGAATGTTCCGCTTCCTTGCCAGATAATGACATGCCAGACAAAGTGCTTTAAAGTCACTTTATTAAGGACACTAGATTCCTGACTGCTGCGGGTTCGAATCTTGTGTGGCTCCTTTACTCCAGGATATTGCAGTAGGGGATATGCCCTGGATTGTTCTGGTAAATTTGTGAAGCTGAACAAACTAGGTTGCAATGGCCTCCGGTCAGCATTGTAAACACAACCATGTAACACTGGGATGGAGGGGGTAGGGAGCCCTTTATGGCGTCCTTTTCAGGGGGAGGGGGACTGAGTAGGAATGGGACTAATGACACAGACTGTAGGAGCTAAATGGCTTCTAACTGTATATGTTTAATCGCACTTGACTTTGAGCTTAAAGGGATGTCTGTCGCTTTAAGATGTTTACGTGCTCATACGGTGGGGAAGAGGAGGGAGAGAGGTATAGTGGCTTTCAGGAGAGTGGAGTTTCACGGTTTTCTTTGACCGTGTTTCTTAATTTTGTATGGAAAGATGGAAAATGCAGTTTTATTTCTTTTATGATTATTGCTCATTCTGTTGTAACAAAATTAATTGAAACTTAAGTAGCAAAGACTGAAGACGGTCGTTATTTGGTTATTCGGATCCACGGACAAGGGAACACGCGTCAGCTAGGAAACGGTAATAGAACGCTGCCCTATTGACAGAGACTGAATAAACCCAGAGGGCACTAGGACCCAAAAACATTATTTATACAAATCACAGGGAAGGGGGGAACAGGTGGAAGTAATTAGCACTAACTCTGCCCACCTGATACTCTCTACTGAGGCTGCCACAGTGCCCCCCAGAAAAGATACTCTGGATTAAATCATCAGCCAATCAAATTAATGTTGTCTCGAACTCTGTTCATTTCACTATTTACTGGATCTTTTAATAAAACAACCCCAAAAATTGGCTTGGAATAAACATCAATAACCGATTATATCACTTTGTAAACAGCATGGATGGAAAACTACACACGGATGACAAATGCACATCATATCAACAGACAATACAAATCATTCTGCGGAATGTTCCACGCTGAGGAGTGAACGCCCGAGTGAACGCTGGGTCATGTGGTGACCATGGCGATGGCAGTGCTCTGGAACGGCAGGTTGAAGGGTCCCTGGCTGAGAGCGAGAGGGGTTGACAGCTCCAAGGGCTCGTCAGAGCTCACCTGTCGGGGTGAGAGGGCCTCGACTTCCCCTTTGGCCGACTGTTTACCCTGTGAAGTCACAGAGACCTCAGCTAAATAAGGACAACCCCCCACCCCCCCTTCATCAGCAGCACCAGAAGCAGCTCTGACTTTCCTCCCCTTTGCCCACGATTAGCGAAGGCGTGCAGCCGTAAGGTTGAAGGCGTTAATGCAGACCGCAAACGGTTTGACAGTTATGGATCATTACTGGTGATGAATCTATCGCCGGCTCTTAAAAATGGCTGGATTAGGTGGCGTACCGGTTAATGATTCGTCATCGATGTTTATTTTATTACAGCTTAAGTGGGAAAATGTGCTCAATGATGGCACCATTTGAGTGACAGTGATATGGACCGTAAAGAGCGGCTAATGGTACCGGGGTTGAGGGGGAAAGGAGAGGGATAATGAAGCAGAATTTATCCAAGATAACTGATCACTAAAAGTATGGAAAGAAAACAAACTGTGTAATTACCAAATAAACTGTAATGGAAATGTTCAGCCGCCATAATGCTGCATGTGTACTGAGGCGCATCGCAGGAAATGCGACATGAACGGATGGACATTGAGTTTAAAAGCAAGCCTGGTCGTTTTGTGGTCTGGGCAAACACTCACACGTGCTGCAATTTTAATCTCTGAGCGCAGGGAAAATTTGGCGTTACCAGAACCCTCACTCCAACTCAATACACACACACACACACACACACACACACAGCTGAGCTCGGCTATTTATGGTGTCACTGGGTGTCACTGCACCTCATGACCCACCCATGTGATACAGCCTCTAGATGCTCATTGGAACCCCATGGAGGGGCCACAAGTTAGCAGGCTTCCGGGGCGAAGGAGTGAAATCGGGTTACCAGTGAAGCATTTACCATCATGTAAAGCTGATCTTCAGAAAAATCAAAGATCTTCAGCAGTTTAATTATCTGGCAGCGGAGATCACTGGTGGTTCACCCAGGGTGAGGCCCAGCCAGTGCACTGCGGCTGTGCTGACCCCTGCAAATTCCCCAAACGTGGGAATCTCCACTGCATAATTCCTGGCTGCGTGGGACTGCATTTGCGCTCTCCCCTTATTTATTTATTTTTTTGTTATGGGTAGCAGTGTATATGGGCAGTGGTGGCTTAATGGTTAGGGAAGTGCTCTTGTAATTGAAAGATTGCTAGTTTGAGTCCCTGACCAGCAAGACACCACAGAGGTACCCTGAACAAGGTACTGCCCCCAAGCACAGAATTAGCTGCCCCCTGCTATGTCATGATGTCACACATGGGTTAAATGCAGAGGACACATTTCGTTGTGTGCTGTGGTGTGTCAACACTGATCACCAAATTCTAAATTTATACATTTAAACAAGAAATTGTGACTCATAAGCAAAGTGCTATCGGTATAGATGGTTTACATGCAGAATGATTCAGAAATTGTATAACATGAGAAGGCACCTTACAAACCTCTCGAGAGCCCGGCGTTGTTAGATCAGCAGGGGTGGAAAAATGCTGAGATCCCATCTTCAGTTTTGGAGCAGGAACAACTCTCAGTCGTGCTTCAGAATCGCTGGCGGAATTTTAGTGGCAGCCGTGGTTAGATTAAACCAGCCCATGTCAGGAGTGTGAAGCAGTTAATGATCTGACCAGGACCCGACCTTGGCTGTGGTCTTACTGACTGCCCATTCAAGCCTCAACCTTGGCATTGCTGTTGGACCTTGGGACATCCCAAAAAGGTTGCAATAAAATATGCATAAATGGATTAAAAAGTGTTGGCTGAGCAACATCAACAATGAATGAGTTTCACATTATAATGGGCTTTGAAATATTGGAATATTTAAATAGTGAAACCGATTGGCATAAGCATTTTGGATTTTGTGTCACAAGTATTTGCCAAGATTTTATTGGAGATGTGACAATATGCACACTATATAGCTATAATGATGATGAATGTGTTTTTTTTGTCAGAGAAAGAGAAACGAATGGAAAGAAAAAGACTGAATCTGAGTCAGCTGATGACTCAGGTGGCTCAATTATACTCCACGACAAATTCATTACCAGTGATGATAAAATGGCTTCTTATAATAGCATGAAAAAACATCATAGCGGAAGATGTATTTTGGTACTTTTTAGTACACAGAGCAGAAGAGGTTCATACTGTATATGGTGATGCCTGACACAAGGCTTCCATCCTGAAAGCCCCCCTTTCCATTTTACGAAGCTGTTTTCCTCCATTTTCATACAAATTCACACAAACACTCCAAACAAATTCATCTTTAGAATTTTCAACTTGATTCTGCAGAATACGGGCAAGAAAAATATATTCATCTATCCAACGACGCAATTATAACAAGGTGACACAAGTATCCCTTATGAAAGGGCTTCCCAACTTTGTTGTGACTGGAGGCAAAAATGTGTTGACTGGGGGAGGGGGTTATTAGTTTTTTAAGTTGAGCTGTTTCCATATTATTTTAACTGCAATCAGAACATGCAAATGTAAGAGGTCGTAAAAAGGACGAGGCTTGTAAATAAATACCTTATATTACCCAGCCTTCCCCCAAAGCCCCAATGTTCCATGGACTTGCCTTACCGAATACTCATGCTCACCTGAAGATAGGGGTGACCAGCTATTCCATGTCACGGGAGACGAGTTGAGGAATGACAGGGTTTGTAAACTACCGTTTCAAGCATTTCAATTAAAAAGACCCAGATTTCACTTAAGCACTAAGTTCTTGCTGTGTGCTGATTGGTCAGTCTCCTGTAATCATGCATGTGTCACTAATATTAATGCGAAACAACTGGACAAGTCTTTCAATCAAGGAAACAAATCTGCCAAAGCACAAGAATTGAGTTATTTAGCAAAGCATAGGACCATTTCAGTTTTAAAATAGATTGTAAAGCCTGAAGTAGCTTATTGAAGTAGCCCCCCCCGGAATGGATTAGGTGGTCACCCTAACTGAAGATTCCACCTTGCCGATGATCACCGGGGACTTGTTGGCTCTACCTGAGGCTTTATGTCCGCATTCTGCCTTTTGTCACGCGAGCTGAGGGTCCGTTTGTACAGCCACGACATCCAGGGGGAACGCTGTTATACTGCACATCCGGGCCTGACCCCCCATAGTCTTATACGTCTTATTTATTGCTGCTGTGACACTACTGAGTTGCTTCCCAGACATGTTCTCAACAAATTGTGTCTGTTTATATATTTGTATGTTTTATTGGGGCAATTCAGTCTCAGTCTATGCGGGGCCACCACTAGAGGATTTGGGTCCCTTGAAAGTGCATCACCCACTGGGTCATCAGCCATACAGCGGCCATACATATTTTATAATTAAATATCATGCAGACAATACATCTCTGTTAGGAATGAATTCCCATTCCATTAGTCTGCATTAATCTATGTTTACTGATTCATTGCAAAACAATGAACAATAATTGTAATATTAACTAATAATACTACTGCTGTATATGTAAATGTCCCAAATATGTATTTTAAATGTACATTTTATTAGTTTTCATTCTTGGAGGACTAATATCCTTAATGTATCAGAAAGATTGGAGAGTGTTTTGCTGAAAGGTGCAAACAGCATGAAATATGTTCCAACATGCAGATCTAGCTTTAAGGAAAAAAAATATTGATAAATGAAATGTATTATCAATATATTACACAAATTCAGTCACATTTAATATGGGGAAATAGTTAACTAGCAGCCTGGTGAATTATATAATTGAGGAGAATATGTTTACACAATACAACATAATGCTATTTGTCAGCCATATAGTAAAATATGCCTTTATTTTTTATTACCTCAGGTTATTTGTGAATCGTGTAAATTCGCCTTTTTTAACTCAAGATCTACTTTTGTGGCCAGAGTGCCAAGATCTACCAGTTCAAATAGGGAGACATAGCTATTACTCTGTTACTCTATTATTACTCTAGCTATTGTCTCTCTGCATAGTTAACATGCACACAGTAAATCCAGACAAATCCAGGTAATTCTCTAAATTGAAAAAGTGTAAATAAATGTATTTCTCTACCCTAGTGGGACCGCTGGCACTGGGAAGATGCAGCTGGGTAAAAATTGACAGCTGTGCTGCTAACTGACTTTTCAGTTCTTGCACTTTTTGGCTGCATATAGCTCTTGTAGCTTTTGTGCACCATTTTGAAATGCCGCTCCAAATTGCCCTTCTTCGGAAAGCCACGCTCACATTGCATATAAGACATATGGACTTTGAATTTGAGTAAACAAAAAAATAATCCTCTTCCCACTCTGAATGAACATATTAAATTTTTGATGTTTTGGCTTCTGACATGTTTACATGCTAAATGTTTACAATACACGATTAGTGCTTACAACGCACTTCACGATCGATATATTAAACTCGATCTTAGATATTTTAAACTCGATTGGCCAAAGTTGTCGTTACACTAGGAGAGCAGGAAGGTGTGGCATTTGAAGAAGCTGTGATTAGGACAGAAGCATCGGTCACCTGATCTGATAGGTCCAAAGCGCCTGTCACCTGACCTGATTGGACAGCAGCACTGGTCACCTGACCTGATTGGACAGAAGCACCGGTCACCTGATCTGAACCACCTGGATGCTGCTGGCTATGAGATACAGCCATAGAAATTCCTTTTCTGTGTTTATACGGACCCTGCACTCGACCTTATCGTGGTTCACAGTTGCTGCGACACTATTCCATTTTAACATCAACATAATCATGCTTCTTAAAATGCAGTGTGACTGTGCACGCTAGTGTGTTGGGGAAAGTCTTGCGGTTGAGGAGATGTGTCTGAAGAATTGTGAGGAATCTTCCATACATTTTACAAGGCGGCAGACAGGTATGACTGAGCTTGTCAGGAGGTGGGGGCTGCAGTGTGTAACACAACAGCCTCACACCCCCATAGAGTTTGGACCCCATCCACAGTGTGTGGGGTTTGCCTGTTCACACTGCATTTGAGTGGATTTTCTCCTGCAGACCAAAGACATGCACTGAGGTGAGTTGGTGTCATGGACCTGTCCGGGGGTTCCCTTCTTGTATCACTCCCTCCACGGCAACCCCACGCCCCCAAGGGATCCTGGCCGACGGACCCTGCCCACTCAGAGAGACCCTGTGCGGCCCACGCCCCTGGATCGCCTGTGATTTTGGTTTGCCCAGCAAACAGCTGTTGCATGTGCAATTCTGGAGACACATAGGATTTTTGCGAGATCTGATTAGAAATTCTGTGTTTCTGAGAGTGCGAGCGTTTGTTCCCTGCATCTACCTCGAAGGTTCTTCTGGTCGTTTTGATTGTTGCTTGTGTTCCTTGACACTGAGTTTGCCTTGCCCCTTTTTTAGATCGCTTGTTTGCTAATTGCCCCACCTTTGCCTGGTTTCCGACCACCAATGGCACCTGATGATTTGGATATTGTGTTCCCTGTTCTGGTTTTGATCTGGATTGAGTATGATTATCGCCTGCTGCAATAAACTTCTGCTCTCTGGATTTGATGCTCATTCAGGTTCTCTTGTCACACACCGTGACAAGTTATCATCTCTATGCTGGCTATTAGGCTATTGCGGCCGTGCATTGGAATTCAACAAAATGATTGTGCTATGTATTTTAAGATATTTTTATTCCATAAAGGAAGACAAATGATTCTTATATGAAACACGTATGTGTCAAAATGCAATGAAACTGTCTACTAATGTAACCTTCAGAACAAACCTGCCATTTCTTTTCTCCATTTTACAAAAATTGCCTTCCCATGTAACAGCCCGTGAAATGATCACTTACGGCCCGTCCACTTTACTGTTGTGAAGTGATTCAGCCAATCAGTTCAAACAAACAGACAAAAAAACCCTTTCGGCTTTCAAACTCTAGCATATGGAGGAGAAAAAAATGAAGATGTCTGGGACACAAACTACCCCATCTCTATCTCTCTGTGGATTGTTAACCATTTGAATTTATGTCCTTGTTATGTGGTAAATCCTCCCTACTCTCTTAATGGTTCTTGTCCTTCATATAGCCCAGATCATAACAAAGAGTGATGACCTTGTCTTCGCATAGCCTTTAGCCTTTGCTATCTTGGCTCTTGGGGAGGAACTGGATACTATTGATGCTGTGTTGGAGAGAAGGTTGCTGTCCAGACTTCAGTGGATTATGGATAATGCTGCTCACCCGCTTCACAATCAGCTAAAGACTGGTCAACATAAAATGCTCCACTGAATGCCTCAGGTAACCATCCCTTACAAGAGCCATAAGACTATACAGCCTCTGTATTTATTCCTGTTGTGCACTAAAGAGGACATGTGTGAAATTAAAAATAAAAATAAATTTGAAAAAAATCTAAATTGTAAGATGTCTTAATTCCTCTAAAGACAAATAACCTACAATTGAAAGACACTTTTCCCCTTGGGTCTCAGGAGGATACGCAAGTACAAGGAACTAGGATGCTGGGAGTTCGCACGCTACGCTGCTGTGGGGCAGGAGTAGCGGCCAGAAGTCGTACTAGATGGAACTGGCACGCAGAAAAAAAAATGATGTTGCAGACAGGAAACGGGAGCCCAATGAACATAATTTGGACTTACAGTCCTCTTCGTTCGTATGTCTGAAAGTTCGTAACTTGAAAGTTTATATGTAGAGGAGCGTCTGTATTTATTCATCTTTCTTGTACAATATTTACTATGATGACCCACTCATAGCTAATTTATTGCCATTTCTATATGGAATAGAAAAGATACGGATGGATAGAAATTGTTGTATGTGATTTATTTTTTCTTTTCTGTAGTTGTGCACTGTGCAGTCTGTAATCACAAGCAATTTCTTCCTGGGTAATAAAAATATTCCAGTTCTGATGTTCTAACTTTTCGTCCTCAGTCAGTCCTTTCCAATAGAAGATAAAAAAAGATGACATCATGGTCAGAGTCGCTCCATCCGATAGGCCGCTGTCACCTAGGCAGCCACCTTCTGCGGGGGCGCCGACTTGCCAGCTAATGTCAGTTTGCCTCGGATGGGGGTGCCAGTGGTGAAGCGGTGAAGGCACCACACTGGCTGGCACTGGCCCCGATGGTGAATGCAGTGTATACTGACACTCGCAGTCGTTTGATATTGGAGTTCTCTGCACACCTCCCCCTTCCTAAAGGCTTATGTATTTTGCTGAACGTAAAAATTGTTCTTTTCTTTTTTTTAATGAAAACCGGCAGAGTCCGGTAGGTGATGAAAGTGGTTTTCTTGGCACCGAGGAGACGATCCCCCC
>JAODJU010000130.1:21996959-22013458 GCA_026776725.1 Gnathonemus echidnorhynchus | reverse complement strand
CCCCCCCCCCCCCCCCCCCACAACACAGTTTGCCCAGACCTCGTGTTTCTAACGTGATCCCTGAAAGACGCTGGCTAATTAGTTCCAAAGGAAGGCGTAATCCATCTTCCTTTAGAGAGTGGCATGTCCGCCCCGCCCGTCCACAACGGGCCAACCCCAGTCCCCAGTCCCGAAAAGAAAACTGTATAGTCCACTTAGGCTGCTGGTCACATCCTAAGGTTATTTTTCTGTACGGGCCCCTGGTCACCTGGTGGAGAAAACTAGATACAGGGTGGTGGGATACAGAATATAACAACCTCTCCCGAAATCCCCTAAGCACATCTTTTACGATTCAAGCCATCCCTCTTCTCATATAAAGAACCAGGAAGGCTGGGAAATTAATGCTGCTGTATCTCCCTGCTGTTTGTGAAGTGTTGGGGCCGGAGCAATGCATTTTGGGTGAAATGCATGTCTGGCTATTGACATGTCATCAGGATTCATGACTTCCTTCCAGATAGTGAAATGAACACAATGTTCCTGTAAGCGTTTTGTCCTGATAGTACACAGCATTAAACACTGCAAAACGCTGTAAGTGAGAACAAAAACTGTTCGAATCTGCAGTATTATTACACAGTAAATCCATTGTGCTTGAAAAATCAAGAGTATCTGAGATCTATGGCATCCAATTCCACGCTGCGCTGCAAATGGACCGGGAATGTTACGGATGTGCTGGTGTATGGCGGCAGTGTTCAGTTTATGGATGGATGGATTTACCAGGCACACAGCACTTCGAAAGCCACCCCACCCAGTTTGCTTGCCATCTCTGTTTAAATACACCACACTTAAATATTACAAATCCAGCTCTCCCGCCCCCCCAAGGCCACTACATTGGCTGTCCACATGAAATTCAGCTTACTGTTTCGCACACTGCTAAGTCGATTAAATATTTCTCTCAGGCACTTATCTAGTCACAAGACAAACGCCGTGTGGTATGTGTGTCTATTTAAATGCAAAATTGTGCCATGGGCCTGTTTTATGCGGCCCAATATTAGCTCAGAGTATCGGTAGTGGAGAATTAAGGGGACACGTGACTTCTGTCAAATCCACATCTCAGATATGATACAGAACAGCTCGTGTTTGTGCAGTCAGACTGAAAATCACACTGCCAGAATGACGGGAGTACAAGCCTGAGATGGAAGACTGGATGGTGACTAGAGGACCAGGCAGAGATAGCAGTGTGGAAGGTAAATGGAGGACCAGGAAGAGACAGAAGGAGGGAAGGTGACTGGAGGACCAGACTGGGACAGGAGGAGGGAAAGTGACTGGAGGACCAGGCTAGGACAGGAGGAGGGAAGATGACTGGAGAACCAGGCTAGGACAGGAGGTGGGAAGGTGACTGGAGGACCAGACAGAAACAGGAGCAGGGAAGGTGACTGGAGGACCAGGCTGGGACAGGAGGAGGGAAGGTGACTGGAGGACCAGACAGAAACAGGAGCAGGGAAGGTGACTGGAGGACCAGGCTGGGACAGAAGGAGGGAAGGTGACTGGGGGACCAGGCTAGGACAGAAGGAGGGAAGGTGACTGGAGGACCAGGATAGGACAGTAGGAGGGAAGGTGACTAGAGGACCAGGCAGAAACAGGAGCATGGAAGGTGACTGGAGGACCAGGCTAGGACAGGAGGAGGGAAGGTGACTGGGGGACCAGGCTAGGACAGGAGGAGGGAAGGTGACTGGGGGACCAGGCTAGGACAGTAGGAGGGAAGGTGACTAGAGGACCAGGCAGAAACAGGAGCAGGGAAGGTGACTGGAGGACCAGGCTGGGACAGGAGGAGAGAAGGTAACTGGAGGACCAGGCTGGGACAGGAGGAGGGAAGGTGACTGGAGGATCAGGAAGTGACAGCAGGCAGAAGCTGACTGAGA
This sequence comes from Gnathonemus echidnorhynchus, assembly GCA_026776725.1. Lineage (NCBI taxonomy): Eukaryota > Metazoa > Chordata > Actinopteri > Osteoglossiformes > Mormyridae > Gnathonemus > Gnathonemus echidnorhynchus. Next base: position 22,011,560 of record JAODJU010000130.1, on the reverse strand, counting down.
TGAGAGGGTGGAAGATAAATGAAATTCACAGAAGCAACCAAAAGGAGGGCCCAAATGCATATCATCCATCTGTCTATGTAAATACCACATGCTTTGTGCATTTTTATGACCCTTAAATTACTTTGGTCTGAGCTATGTTCCATCCTTTGCTTAAGCACTAATTTTCTGTATCATTTCTCTCTGCACAGCATTTCCTTATGAAGTTCAATTGCTCTCCATCCATCCATCCATCCATCCATCCAGCCATATTGTAGATGGTAATTCAGGTCAGGGTGACAGGGGAGCTGGAGCCTGACCCAGGGGGCTCAGGGCATGGGACAGGGCTACAGATCTAAATTGGGGAATGCAAATTCAGAAAGACACCTTTTGAGGAAATTCTGTGGAGAAAAAGATAAATTTGTAAAGTGTTAGGGTTTCCCTTAGATCACTGACCAAACAAATATACACCTAAAGGCCAGCTTTGACTGCTACAGCGGGACGGTCTTACCAAGGACCTCTCAGCTTTACCACGAAAGTGCACCCTGTTTGTGGCTTTTGGGGTTAAAACCTAAACTGTCATGGTTCAGCGCTGGAGCTAAAGGACGTTCCCTTGTCGTCAAACGCAGCCCTTTCTTCCCTGAACCCCACTTAAAGGCCAAAGCATCAACTTCTCAAATGGGGACGCATTTAAGAATGGATTCATTTGTGCTAATTGTCTATGAACGTGCTGTTGCATCGCCGTATCGATCTTTCAGCAACCTGTCCATTATTCCTTTTCCTAACAAATGTTGATAGTGGTGCAGTGCAGTGCCTTCTGGATCTTTAGAGGTACCATTGTCTCCTTCATTCTTATGGATTTATATTCTGATTGTCTAATTCACCTACACCATAAAAAAAATGTCCCTTAACCCTCACTCCTGTCATCAGGGAGCAATTTTCTCCCAGGGAGCACATAAATTGCAACCCGACCCTCTACTTTAATTCACTTTGGATAAAAGCGTTGGAATAATGAATAAATGTAAATGTACGTTTAATTGGATGTGACGAGCAAGCGACGCATGCTGCCTGGGCTTGGGATTGGCTGGCGCCAAGCTGGATCATGCCATGAGAGCTAAAACGGGGGTGGAGAAAATGACGTTAATGCGGAATGCCCAAGCGGTCATGGAAGAGGTGAGACTGAAGTTACAGAAAGCTCCACCCAATGGGAGCCATTATTGCATTGGGTTAAACCAAACTGAGGCTGACAGTACCCAGTAAACCAACCCATTGTGAGTTTTAAAGTCTTTTTTCCCCCCCAGCCACTTTTATCAGACCCCAAATCAATAAACAAACTCTCCCCCAAACCTGAAAACTCTGTTTATGGTGCTAAAACAAACTTGAGAAAAGACACTATGTGTTTCTATGCATTCTTCTCCAGTTACTGTATTACGTGGGCTGGTGTTGGTGTGACCCAGAAGACTCCAGTACTCAGAGCTGGGAGATTTGTGGGACGAAACACAATTTTTAGTCAGATCTTATTAAGAGCCCCATTGATCACCAGCCAGTTCAAAAGTCAAATCCGCCTGCAAGGACTTGGCTCTTTTTTTGCTTGATGTTTTTATTCACAACACGACCAGTATCCCAGCCTTCAGGCATACATCTGAATACTCCCACAAGAAATGAGATCCGGTTATTTTCCTACATGCAAAAAAAAAAGAAGAAGAAAAAAAAAGAAACGTGCAGGATGGTCTTGCTCCGGAATGAAGCTCTGGACCTTCTGATGTGAAGGTTCTGAGACAGACTAGCTGGGTTACCAGTCCTTGCCGCTAACCAGGGCCCCCTCTGTCGCTCCCTTTGAAGAAGCCATTATATACCAGCTATTTGAAGAACGCTTGGACTTCTGGGTCAGCATCAGGCTGGTGACGGCTGTGGCCCCCACCACGAGGTTTTCCTTACCCTCGGTTAGGGAGCAGGCGGAGCAGGAAGGTAAAGAGGAGAACTCCATTTTCTGCTCTCAGCTCTGACATTTTCGGCTGAAGCACGTGCCGTTCAAAGGGTCACTCTATCACACACCACCAGACCCTCTGGAAAAATAGCTGTCGCTCCTTCCTTAGTCCCCCGAAAACCACAGGCAGTGTTGGCATTTAATCACCAAAATGCATTCACTACCCCAGCTGGGAGGGATACTTACCTGGAGAAACAAGACAGCCACCATAACTAGCTATTCCAGCCAGCTCGTGCTGACCTGGCAGATAAGGCGCATGACAGAAGACACTTTTTTAATCTGCCTGTTTCCATTCCGGATTCTGATTCGCTTAAACACTGCGCCAGTCTTTCCTGACAAACTAAACCTGTAAGCACTTTGCCGCGATATTATTGGCGATCAGGACCCCGCCTCTCTTCCCTCATTGGTCAATTCCACCAACCTGCCTCCAATCCATCCTGCTGTGGTCCTCCGTCTTAGATGCAAATGAAATGCACAGCAGGCCTAAGAAGCCCCCACAGTAGGCAGGGGGGGTGCATGTGTGCGCTGTGCTACTGCTGTACTCCTTGTAGCAGTCTCCGTTTTTCTAGTGATCCCTTCTCCCCAGCGTGCCTCCCTCCTTCCTTTTAATTACTGTTTTTTCCTGCCTTTTAAACGTTGGTTTCTCTCACACCTAAACAAACAAGCGCGATAGGAGAGGCTTGCGGCAGCTTGACTTGCGCTTAGGTGTTTATTACACAGCGGTAGGGTCCGTGAAGCCAGCGAGCTTCATTTAAGGAGGCTGAGATTCAGAGAGTCGCCAGAGGGATTTTCTACATCAGTGAATATAATTAGGCGGTACGACTTTAAATTTATAACCTGATAGCCATAATAAGATACGGCGTTCCCATCAATACTGCTAATTCCTGCCTCACTGTGTATTCATGACCATCGCCTCACATCGACCGAGCTCAGCATGCGCAGGAGAAAAAACGTGCAACATGAAACGGCTCCCGTTTCCGAGGGGTGGTGCGTCGTAGGGACCCGATTCCTCACGAAGTCGGTGTCAAATTAGATTTCTTTTATTGCAGTTTTCCAACTTTTGGTACCGGTAAATGAGAGTGACAGCCCCGGGAGAGGAAGTAGGGGGATATATGTGTCGGAGGCAGCTGACAAACCCTCATGGTCACCTGACTCACACATCCTGGGGAGATGGTTGGATGGTGGCCCCCACCCCTACACTGACTAAGTACAGCATGTATATTTAAAATGTGTGAGGGAGGAGGGTCAGGTGATTCGCGACTGCGGAGAAACACACCTTGCTAGTCCAGTCATTATGAGAGCGAATGCTGGCTCAGTGTGGGAGCCCCAGAGCTGAGGCTCTGATGCACAAATGGAGGCAAGGGAGAGATGCCCCCCCCCCCCCCCACCAGGGAGCGATGCCCCCCCCCGCCATATTCCGCACACCCAGAGTCATTAGAATGTGCTTGCTGGCGTTTCCCTGCATACCTCCAGAGATTCTCCAGTTTTCAAAAGCATGCGGCAAAGGAACCAGAGAAGCAACTGGATGGTAATGGGTTCGAATCCTTAAAAAAATGCCTCAAGCAGGTACTTAGCATGACTTTCTCCAGCAAATATTTAACAGATGTAAATCTGTATAAAAGCTTTGAAGAATATAATGCAGTAATAATAATCTAATCTAGCCACGTAAGCACTGTATTTGTGAAGCAAATATTACTGTGGGTGGGATGATTCAAGTGCATTAAATCTTCCGGGAAATGAACAAGGCCAACCTTGATGGCTACTTCAGCATCAGGGCTGATTCAAGAACACAGGGCCACTAATGGAGACAGTTTCAGATCAGAGTGGGAGAAAAATTTTCCTTACACAAAGAATTGTGGGAGTAATAAAAAGCCTCTCTGGGATTGAGATTTTAGATTTGTTTATATCAGTGGTGGATGCAACGTTCCGTATTCAAACATTCTGAATGGACTCCTTTTGTTTGTAACACGTCTTATGTCAGCCTGAAATGGCCAATTAATCACATCGGGGGTCTCTGTCTCCCATCAGTGACCTCGCCGACTCTGAGGATGGGAGTCGTTCAGTAGGCAGCTTTTTTGTTTTGGGGGGGGGCATATAGTGTGCGATTCCACCCCCAGAGGCCTGGCAGAGCTGAGAGAGATGGAGGAGATCTGCAGTTTTCATTTTGCTCTATTTGCCTCACGTGGGTCAGGGATCACTAGGGCGTGTCACCCCCTGTTGATCAGAGCAAACATTACACCCTGGCACCTTAAACTTAATACTGCAATAAGTTTCTAAAGCAAAAAAAAAAATGCACGTGTCTCTTCATTGCATTCATCATCATCAAAAATGCATATATCAGCTTTTTTAGAAGCGGGAAAATGTACTGGCATTACAGAAGAAACGCTTTATTACTGAGGCTTCTGGGGTAAGGTTTTGTTGCTTAACTGAAGCAGCAAGTTGTGGGGATTAAAAAACTGCAGAGCATTAAACAGCTTCCTGGCGTATAGTATTAACAGCTCATGAAGAAGAAACAGCAATCACGATAACATGAAGTCAAACACTCCAACATGGCAAACATGTTAGCCAATGGCTGCAGTTTCAAAAGGCTTAAAGTAAACATGGTCTGTGCGCTCAAGTTAATTGTCATAGACGTTTCACTGATTTTAGGGACGTGGCTCGTGGGAGTTTTACTTGCACAAAAATATTCTGAGGGAAAAAAAGATTGGTTAAGAGAGATAACCAATCAGACTCTATAGCAGGTGGGTCCACGCAACTAGAGCAGGCGGGACTAAGACATCTGATTGGTTGATCATAGCTCCTATAGTTGCTTGGACCCACCTTCTGCACAATCTGATTGGTCCAATCATTATGATTGGTAACCAATCATTTTTTCTTTTGGAGCATTTTTGTGTAAGTAAAACTCCCATGAGCCATTTTTTAATCATCACAAGCTTTGATAGAAGGTTCAGTAGTGCTGTCTGCTAGTTAATTTAATTGCCTTTTTATTATTAGTTATGGACGCCCATTACTGGTTACCGTGACCCTACTTCAGTCATACTAGCATCACTCCCTATACAAATGCCATACACAAATCAAATTTGTTAGATTTCCACAGATGCCGAAAGAATTGTTTTAACTTGCACATGTGCTTCAATGCACAGGCTTACCTGGCCTGACGTCCAGGGGCCTCTAGTAATAAGGGGCCTCATTTACTTAGGATTCATAACAATTTCAGTGTTACTATTTTGTAACTTCCCAACGAATGACTCAGTCATAATGTTTTTGGCTGTTGATTGGTTGACTGATCAGATTGACCGGTCCTGAACACGACCCCCACCCCTCCTCCCTGATTGACAACTTTTACCATCCCCCCCCCCCCTCGGGCCTGGGTGTCAAATTTGTTGTGCTGTGACATTGCACAAGTACGTCCGGTTCTAGAAAGTTCAAAAGTGAAGCTATCAAGCAAAAAGCACAGAAGCAGAAAAGCAGAAAGGAATTAAAGAATGCCAGTTACTCAGAATTCAGACAGAATCTTTTCTTCTACCTCCTCTGCTGCACCATCAAAGAGAATAGAGAGGATCCCAATCAAAACTGAAATAGCCCAGAGGCCTTTGGCCATGTTAGCGTGTCTCTGCTAACTTGTGCTATAGTCCCCTCACACAGCCATGCCCTGGTCTTTAATTGTCGGCTGTCTTTTTCTTTTTGGATAAAACACTTAAGAACACTTGGTTTTACCAGTCAGTGATGTGGCCTGGCTTTGGACCTATACCAGTTAGAAATATTAGTCAGTGCCTCGGTCTGTACCATGTCCTTCTAGAAGAAGCCTAGTCTGCAGAAGGTTATATAGGGTATCACAGATTTCTAGCGAGAATCAAAGACTTCAGATTAAATCCCCCACCTTGCCTCGCTGACCCCCAAGTTCAGGCTTCCTTTCTGTTATCAATTGCTTGCTGCACAAAGGCCTGATTTAAGATATTAAGAACGGCAGCAGACACCTGATCGCGGAGCACATCACACCTGCACCAGGGAAGACTGAGATTTCATCTGTCGGAGTGACTTCTGCCGGTGGGCGGACGGGCCACCGCGTTCCGCGGGCAGGAATCCGAAACCTCCTGCTTGTCTTTCCGACCACCGTCGGCCTGCGGTTCTGTTCAGAGTATTCTCTGAAGAAATCCGGGTCAGCTGCCATGCTTGTGTAGACCTCCCCCGCAATTCTGAGCCGGCAATCTTCCTCCCTTCACTTTACATCCGCAAAGGATCAAATTTGATACCATCTCAGTTGCTTCGAAGAAACTTATACAGGTTCTGGGTTTATGTCTCAGAGGAACCAGGTACTGTGGTTTTTGTGGACAAGTTGTGGTAATCCAAAGACTTATTGGGTCAAAACTCAGCATGGGAAAACCTGTTGTACCTTTGAGCTTGGTGCTTCACCTGAATTGCTCTACTGAAACATCCAGACTGTGAGGACAGAACCAGCTGATATCTTCTGTCAAGCAAAGCACCTCCACAGTTCCCTTCCTGGTTGTCCCTGGAACACAAGATGTTCAGGTCCAAGATGAAAGGCAAGTGATAAGGACAGATTTACAGTGTGTAATCTTTGCCTCGATCACTCCTTCATTATAGCTAAACAAACAAACAAACAAGCAAATAGACGATTTAAATAGAGGCCTTACGTGATATTTTTATTGCTTGATAAGGTTAACGTGCTGGGGGGGGCTCTTCGCGCAAGAGGCACAGGAAGCAGAATCGCAGGCAGAGATGTGACAGTCACTTCGGCCCCAGTAAATTGCTGTTGACACTGCCCTCTAGAGATGCAATGTGGAGCAGTAATGCAACGTGGCTGAGGGCTGGCTACAGCCGGAGCCCCCCTCCCACTGAGTCTGATGCCCCATTCCTCTTTTCTCTTTCACTCCCCCACGGCGCCCCCACCCAGTACAGCTCAACCTGGCTGTTAGTCATTTGGAGAAAGGGCTCCAGGTTGCGTATGTCATGACTGGGTGCCTCACTGGCAGGTAGACTGTGTGCTTTGGTGTTATCAGTGTGAGGAGAACCTTGGCTCCTACACTTGCCAAAATTAGAGACCCCAAACAGGCAGGATAAGCTTCTGTCCCTGTGATCGGAAGGCGCCAGTTTAAAAAGTCACATGTCCGTGGGCCCTTGAGCAAGGCCCTTACCCCCCAGCTCCAGGGGGCAGGCTGACCCTGTGCCGTGACCCCCAAGCATCCTCTCAACTGCATGTTTGTCTCAGGAAAAAAAAAACCCCATGGGGATTAATGAAGCATCAATATTCTATCCACTGGAATGACATTTGAGGGAGATGGTTGTGAGGACATGCAGGCGCCCAGAAGAACTCCATACATCCATTTATAAACTATTACAAAACCTCTAATAATCTGTAGTAGTAAAAGAGAACTCACAAGCAGTCATCCAAGAAGGCATCGTGGTGGCTGTTCAGTAATACTAATAACCTTATTAATATGAGGAATGATTTATTAATGCCAGCCTTTCCGGAAGAGTGTTCAGACACCGAGAAATATGACAAGTACTTCATGGCATGTTGCATACAAGCAGGAACTGACACACGTATTAACAAGGGTGCAGAATTTATGCAGAATCGGGGCCTAGAACCCAATATGCACCCAGCGATGCTGAGCTCACCAAACGCCAAGCGGAGTGAGTCAAGTCATCAGGAAATCCATCTGTCAGTTTTCCTTAACAGCCAATCCAATGCAGGGTCACAGGAGGCCTGGAGCCGGTCCCCGGAGGGGGAGGGAACATCCTGTAGGGCAGTGTTTCCCAAGCCGGTCCTACTGGGAACTGGGAGGGAGCAAAAATGTGGACTGTCTGCGGGTTCCTGAGGGCCGGATTGGGAAGCACTGCTGTAAGGGATGCCAGTCCAAATGCTCACAAACTATGGGCAAATTGGAGATCCAGTTCACCGAACCTCATGTTTTTCGACTGTGGGAGGCAACCCACACAAACATAGTGAGAATACGCAAGCCAGTGTACACACCAAGCCAGGGGTGGGAATCAAACCCACAACCATAGCGGAGGAGGCCTCAGTGCTACCCAGTGAGCCTCTCCTCCTTTACCAGGAAATGACATTTATAAAATTAAGTTATATATATCAGAACAGTCATATAAATACTGGACATTTTTCCCATTTAGCTTTCTACCACTGTATACCATTATCTCCATATGCCATTGCATGGTGTTCTTATACGTGTTAAATCACTGCTTAAGAGCTTTTGGGCAGTGATGTTGGGAAAGACTCTAGACAAGAATAAAGTTAATTGGATTGAAGTCACATTTCACCTCCGTAGGAGTATATCAGTTTGCCGGCCACTCAACGGGTGCATTACACACAGTTTAATCCTTTCAGACAGACGTATAAAATGACGTTGAGGCTGGTGCAGAAAAACGAGTAGAAATTGCCCTCCGGACAGCAGCCGCACGTCAGCGTTAAGTAGATGGCGACTCGTAATGCGATTTCTACCATTTGCACGAAATGTAAAAGGTTTTACGGCACGGCTTGAGCCGCGCTGCCTTGTTGCGGAATCTGACAGCTGCCTTCAGACGACTTGGTGTAAAAAACCGATGGGAGGTGGTGCAAGTTCTGGTAAGAAGTCAAACACAAAACACAATAAAAAAATTGCTGATGAATTGATTGACAGTGTAATTACCCAGCCGATGTCGTTTTGGCGATTGTTGGAAGTGTGTAACAATTTATTTCGAAATATGCCCTTCGCTTGGCATGCTGCACGCTGGAATGCGACCCACATCCTTCTGGAAAGACGATGGTTTGCCGTGACCGACTCCGAGTGGGGTTGGTCCCGGGAAGAAGATGCACAGGTGCCAAGATGTAAATGCACGGGGCGGGAAGGACAAATCAACAAAGATGTTAAAATCGGCAGCGCTGTGGTCATGGATTCTAAGTAGTAGGCAGGCTATAGTAGGCTGCGAAGACTACATTTGTATGAAAGAATGAGAGGGGTGTCAACAGATTACTCTGGCAAGTAGAAGGACTAGGAAAGGACACGGAAACAGGGAGCAGATTCTACGCAAAGAGCTTCAGTTTTCAAGTTACCCCCATGTCACAATAATAATAATAATAATAATAATAATAATAATAATAATAATAATAATAATAATAATAATAATGGCTTATTGTCAGTGTGTGTGGTTGAGGAGGATATGGAGACAGCACCAGAACACTCTGACTCTCATAACCATTTCTTTGGTTCTATTCGAGCTGGTTAAATGTCCCGTCATTTTGACAGCGCCCGTCTTGATATTTGCTAAGCAGTCCTTCCGTGGGCGAAAAAAAAAAAATAATTAAAATGTCCAGCTTTATCAAGCTGGAGTTTATATTCAGGTCGTCTTGGCCTAAAGTAAAGGTGAACATACATAGATCCAAGCAAATTGAATTTAATTAAGCTGACGTAAAAGCCAGCGGAATACAGATTCGTGGTCGGTCTTTGTGGTTACCGACCACGTTACCTGCTTAATTAGCACTTATTGCTAATTTATTGTTTCGAGTCCTGGATACGGCTTTTAAACCCTTGTTGTTTGGTCTATAATTATATTAAGCACACTTTGTTCACACACCTGCAGTGGGATCGTGACCCAGGAGGGTCGCAAACATCTACCGCCCCAGTTCTCTTTCTGTGCAGAGGCGCGTTTGAGTTTTCATTAGCATTTCAAAATACAGTGTCCCCTTTTATGAAGTCGCAAAATGATGCATACAGAGCATTTATGTTTTTGGTATAAAACCCGAAAATCGGAGATCGTACACCTCTCGGATCGAGCTCTGCATCTTCCGTAGTCTAGATGGCCATATTGTTAATAATAATATGCTTGATTCTAATAATATATGTTAACAATAATATGTTTGGTGCATTTGTTTATTTGCGTGCATTGTAACCTCCCTGCGGTATTCGTTTGTCTATGCAAAGGGGAGACTTGTGTGACTCCGCGATAAAAGATTGGCAGTCGACTTCATACATGCTTGAGTTTACTGAGCATGATTATTTTAAGCATGCACTTCCACCAGGTTTCCGTAATGATAAAGATGGAAATCATCGTCAAATCAGTGTGTTTTATTTATTTAATAAAGCAAAATATCAGATAGCGCCGTGCATGTTATAGCTGGCTGCGGAGACGAAACACAAACGGCACATTAGCGCTCCGGCGGCATCCAGCAGCGGCGTGGAGTAACGGGATACGCGGCTGAGGCGTCGGAGACGCTTATGTCCGTCGGGGAAAAAAAAAAAAAACATTAAAAAACAAAAACAAAAAGTTTAATGAGACCCAAGGGTACTGCAACGTAGCCCTGGTTTTCGAGAAGCTGCGTCGACAAGGGTTTGTTTGAATCCTCCGTGTGCAGGCAGCAGTATTTCCAATGTTGATCCGGTGCAAAGCCGTCTAACTACAGTGGGTTTCCATACGGTTAGACCGAGTCGGGGTTAATTCGGAGTCGGGTTAACCCGAGATAATGTGTATTGTGCCCCGAATATTGCTGCTCCTGTCCTGGTTTTCCCCCCGGCTGGTGTAGGGCAACGCGATGCAGTGTGCAGAGCATAATGATCTTTTTTTTTTTTTTTTTTTAAAAAAAAAAAAAAACCTTTTTAAGAAGAAGAGAAGAGGAGAGAGAGGAAAGACAAAATCCATCAGAAATAAATCGGATTATCGGACAGAATTAGAGTGGCAAGGCTTTGAAAGCCGGGGTAGAATTATGGAAAATTGTGTGAAATGAGTGCGCGAGCGAATGTATATGTGCGTGTGTGTGTGTAGGGGAGGGAGGAAAAGAGGCAGGGAGAGAAAGAGAGAGAGAGAGAGAGAGAGAGAGAGGGAAGATGAGCATTGAGTGAAGAGCATAGATTTTCATCCAAATCTGTATCTGTGTTTTTTTTAATCCACAACCGCTGCAGCGCTGCGACCACAGACTTGTGCAGGGGGAACCTTTGCGCTTTGCAACATTCCTGTTTTTTCTCCAGTGGAAGTTCGTACCCGTTGTCTTTGGTTGAAGTGTCTAAATGTTTTGATCCGCTTTTATTTCCACCGTCACCCCCCTCCTCCTCTCTTGGTATCCGAATCGCACCATGAGCAGTTTGCGGGGACCGCCCGGTTTCGCACCTTTGGAATGGTGTGGGTTACGCAGCCCGGGAGAGGAGAGCAGCTAAACGCAGATGGAGTTTGGGATTTATTGCGAAATACGTGGAAGATGACCGTCTTTTCTTTGTGTTTCCTCTTGTGCGCCGATCTGCTGGATTTGGCCGTAGGTAAGTCGGGTCCCCTTCTGCAAACGGCGTCGGCTTGAACGCGAATTCTCCAGCTGTTTCCCTGTGAGTTTTCTGCCATTAAAAAAAATCCAGAGAGACTCGAAGAAGGAGCGCTGTATGGCTGGGATTTTTACGTGCCAGCTCTGTTTCGGTAACGTTTCGGTTTGCTACGTCCATTGCCCGTTTCCCCATCTTTCGGCAGTTTCTTGCGCAATTCTTGCATGTGTGTTTCGCAAATGGCAACTTTCTACCTTTGCTGTTCGGGCTGAGTATCCGCTCCTTTCGCGTCATGGAGGCTCGGCATTTCTAAAGCAGCGTCCCTTTCGTTCACTGGCATTTTCTGGGGCTGGCACTGACGGGGAGGGTGGCAAGGGAGGGTGCATAACAGGAGGCTGATTCAAGCCGACGGTAAATATTAAGCATCAGATTCAATCGCTTGCGCGGTTACGCAGCGGCTGTGCCGGCGTCTTATTTTAGGGGAACCGGGCAATACTGATAGCATGTATACTTTATAATGTTGTGGCTTTAGAAAAAATTCTTTACTTGATGTATATTCTAGATTGATCACGATTTGAGGTTTTCTGCATCCGCGCTTGTTTGTTCATTGATCACATGTGAATGAATTCTTTGTATGGATTTGCGGGCAAAGTCAACTTGATCAATATGTAAAGTACTCCGTATTTAGGGGGAAACATATCTGTTGCTTTTTATCACTGTCACTCGATCGCGATGTTAAGTCTGGCTTGTTTTTTATTTAAGCAATTAAAAGTTATTTTTCTCAGCCTACCAAGTTCCTGCGCCTCACGTTTCGCGGGTCAGATGTCTTCCAGCTCAGATATGTTTCTGCGCCAGCATCAGTTATCATACAAACGTGCGTTTTCGTGTTGCTTTTTCCCCTGCTATGAACGATTTTTCAGGAGGACATGTAGATGTACAGCAGCTGCATCTCGGCTTATGGAGGGAAATCGTTTTGAAAAAGGTGAACTCCAGGTCTAATTAATGCGTGCTTCACATACATTTTTGCAGTGAGGAAATAATGAAGGAATTTTCATACACAAAAATTATATAAAAATGCTAATCAAATAAGCTAATCAATCAGAACATTGACTAATGGAGATACAGTATTAATACAGAGAATTTGATAAAAAAAAAAAAAGTGGGTTTTTATTCACAATTTACCTACAGCACTGGCAAATTTCTCTCTGTCTCCTTTGCTCTTTCTCTCCTCCTTCTACGTGTATGAAGTACCACAGTAAACTATGTTTGCCAATGAGACTCAGTGATTGAGACCTCATGGATAACGAGACCATATGCCAGACTAAGTTTGCGGCGTGAAAGAAGACGCATTTGGATGATGATCCCCAGCTAAGCCACAACGTCACGACATCATCTCTTCTTCAAGCCACCTGCTTCTCCCTAGCCGCTGACCTCCGGGTGGCATTTAAGCCCGACGCGACCTGGCAACGTGAGAAAGCGGGCCCCTTTGATCCAACCGCACTCAGAGTGAGACCCGACCGGTGTAGGCTCGATCCATAACTGCACATGCTGACTGGCATAAGCCTCTGATTCTCGATTCAGCCCCGATGGGTCAGGGTATTCCATCTCAACACCTGTTGCCCTGATACCTTGATCACACTCCAAGCCACATTCACACGAGGTTGTAGCATCCATTCTCTCACATCTACAAACTGATTTCTTTGCTCCAGCTATTTCGGGGTGGGCCGTACTGGTCAAGCTGGATACCCGCTTGCACTCAGTGCTCCCAGTACTTCAACGCAGGTATCGACGTGGTCTAACTGCTGACCTGACTGCCCATAATTAAACGGCCGGTGCTTCTTTTCCGAGGCAGACAGAGTTCATCTCGGCGAAAGATGTCTCCCTCTTGGAGTGCTGGGTCTAATTGATGGGCTCCGCTTGCTTCATACCACCAGCTCCCGATCCTTCGAACTCTTCCGCCAGGCTCACAGCCCGCTCACCCATTCCCTTGCCGAAGGAGCCCCAGTAATTCTTGCTGATGTGTCTTAGAGACAGACCGATGATGCATCACTGGCTATATCCAATGTGATTAGCAGTTGGCTGGCTGTATTCTCCTTCTCCCTAGAGTTCAGGAGCCAGGCCCGCGTTCCGGCCCGATTCGACCAGATGGAGAATTATGTATACTCCAGTAGACCGCCAAAATCAAATGAACAGACTTATCTTGATAGCGCACCACTATCCAATCTGAACTGGACAGGTGAGGTTTTATGATTTTTATGATTGTTATCTTGCTTGCCAGGAGGGCACATGGTCACATGGAATCAGACCCATTAACTCCCACTGAACCTGCTCAAAGAAGCGGCTAAAGAGCGTGATGAGCATCGACGCATCCGGTCCTGGGAGTCGCCGTCATGGCTGTGAGAAGAAGCAGCTTGTAGAGGTCTGTGTGTTTGGGGAACCAATTTGTAAAACATCCCCCAGACAAAGCGGCAAGTTGTAGCATCTCTGTGCAGCCGGTGACATATGTAGGTCTTTACTCGTAATGAGATGCCATTTATTTGCGAGTTTAAAAAGAATCCACTGGGATCTTGGGTTATTGATTTTTTTTTTTTTTTTTTTTTTTTGCAGACTGGACTTGCTTCACTTGACAAGCCAATCTCAGTCTCGCTTGCTCTCGTTTTTTTTCTTTCTTTCTTTCAGTATCACATGCTTCATGGACTTTCAGTTATTGATAGACTGGGACTTCAAGTTGCTGGTTTAAATACTGTGATGGTCTTGAGGGAGAGCAGTGTTAGCTTGGAGTGGTGACTGTTTGAGTGGAATCTGAAACATACTTTGCCTCTGATGGCCGCTGAGTCCCAAGGGAAGCCGCCGCTATTCCTGCCCCCTGGGCCAGGTGCACTCTCTGCTGGACACATGCCTACCATAGTGCTTAAAGCTGTGCTTCTCAGTCCGGTCCTTGGGGACCCCCAGACAGTCCGTGTTTTTGCTCCCTCCCAGCTCCCTTACCGGTGTTACCTTACCTTAGGTGCCCCGAGGACCAGTTTGAGAAACGCTGGCATTAATCACTGGCTGAAAGGTTTCAAGGTCAAATCACGGAAGGGAAATTTTTGTTGTATCTTTGTGTGTTTTAACCTGAATCAAACCAGTAAAATATTCAGCTGTCTGAAAGAGTTAACTGGTCATCCTGGACAAAAGCAAGATTTAAGTAACAATGCAACTCTACTACTAATTATAATACAGCACATGCAGAATGTTTTATTTGACAGGACTGCTTTGGCTCTTCAATGCCAATATGGGGCCCTTTAAGAAAAGGGAGGGAAAAAGTGATATAGAGTGAGTTGTGAGCAAGGATTCAGAGCTGGGGGGGGGGGGGCCGGCGGGCAGCAGGGGGGGGCA
>JAODJU010000130.1:21982426-21996679 GCA_026776725.1 Gnathonemus echidnorhynchus | reverse complement strand
GGGAGCAGCATGATGGTCGATGGAGCCTCGGCGCTGACGAGTGGGGAGCAGCGACGGGACCGTAGCTGGACCTGGTGCATGCTCAGCTTGCCTGCTGTCCCCTTCACCTACAGTCTACCTCAGGCGTCCCTCATTCTCCCCAGGGCTAAATTCCATCAGCAACACAAAGCCAAGGTCCACTGCCCCCGATAACTTTTGCTGAGCGAGGGGGGGGGGGGGGCATGACAATCGTGGTCAATGGCGCGGTCCGGATTAAATTGTATCTCGGTCCAGACTCTGACCGGAGTCTCCCAGTTGGGGACCCCTGGTCTAGCTGGTGTTCGCTTTAATAATCGCAAACCTGGGCTTTCAAAGCTGGGAAGTACAATTAATTATAGCACATTTAATTACATCAGTGTACTACTATCCTTTTGGGGCTGTAACTGTTAATTGAATGCCTTTCATATTATTATTTTATTTAAATGTCTCATATAACATGCTGTATGCAGTGTGACAGCATAACTGTGTACTGTTCCAACAGGAGAGGCTGTGATTACTGACAAACAGGATGTAATTGCGTGCTTTTGGTTTAGCTGGGCAGTCAGTGTGTTACGACTTCATAGGACTCGCTCCGCAGAGTAAGTCTAGGGCTGGCTGCTGATTTCCACCACTGGCCGGTTTTAAAGATGTTTGATGACATTGTCTGCTCCTTGTGGGGGGGAGTAGGGGGTTCTTAGGTGAAATTCACCGGGGGCTCAGCTTCCATTTGAACATCCTCCTCCCTAGTCATTAATTTTTCTGTCAGTTTAACTCCCCAGGTTGGTGCCTGTAGAATATTCTGGAGTCTTCCCACACCCATCAGTTTTCCTCTGCTCCAGGGAAGCAGATTTTAGCTGGTTTGTCCCCCATTTGCGTGAGATTGGCCAAAACCTTTATGGCGGCAGTTTTGGTTGCAACAGAATCTGAAATCTGTCTTTTTATGTGGCCATGAAGCTTTACAGTGTTTTGAGAGATGACTCTAAAGGGATCCCCATAGTTTGTCATGGTCATTCTCCGCTTGTTAAGATTTTGTCTTGTGTTTTAAGCGTTTGCTCCATGTGCTCATGCAAACTTTGCAATGGACCTGGACTTGATTAAATGACCAAATTTAACTGTGAGAGACCAGGACTGAACTGTGAAAGATTGGATTTCACTGCCAGCGTCCTCACAGTTTCTCCCCATGTTCTGCAAAATGCAGACCCAGTTCTGCGGCTAAGAGCAAGGACTATTACTCTTGATTGTTTTTGTGTTATTTTTGAGCAGGATTACTAGTCTGCCATTGTGTTGTCTTAGCCAAACGGGAATGGCCAACAAATCTGCTGTGGAAGGCTCAGAAAAAGCGAGAGCACACTAAGTGAAGGGAACGAAAAAATGATTACGAGTGCCTGGGAAGTCAACGTGGCAGTTAAACAGAGGGGATAGCTGTGAGAGACGGAGAGACCGAAGGAGCCCCAAGTCCGAGAAGGCCAAGCCTGCCCATGGATGGCATCTCTCCATAGCAACTGCTTAAATTACTCAGAATTCCTGTGTGTTGCAAATGATGAAAAAGAAAAACAGGGATCCAGCTGAAAGTCTGCTATTTCATGTTTAGCTTTTATATCTCAAAAAAAATTTGTTTGATGTGTGTAGTATTTTTATTGAATTTGGTGAGATTTAATTATGTGTAATTATTTTACATGGCACTATCGTTCAGTGTTTGTCCAAAACATATTTCCTGAAGGCAACAGGAGATAATCTTATTTTTTTATTATTTTTTATTTTTTTAAAGTGAGAATGTCTCGATTGCATTTTAAACGCTAGCTTTTAAAATCCATTGCCGCTAACAAATGCCGCCTAGATTTATATCTTCATTTGGCGCTGCCAGATGTCCCGAAATTGATTTGATTTTTTAACGGTGGGAGTGTTTTTATGTGCTTTACAGACAGAGCTCATGTAGCAGATTTTAGATTATATCAGGCTCACGCCGCGCTCGCAGCCGGAGTCGTCCTCCGAGACCCTCCTTGGCCGCGGCTTAAGCAGAGCCGTTATGGCGGTTTGGCGTCGCCAGCAATGATGCCGTATGTTACCGCAGAGCCGCCTGCAGGGGGCGCAAGTGCCGTCAGGTGACGTGCTTCAGCCTCCTTGTCCTACAGCGATGTTGCTTGGAGAGCTCCAAGTCAGGATGATGTGATACTGTATGACATGACATGATGTAGGGTTAGGCAACCGATCAAATTTAAATTTCGATTCCGATTTTGGCTTCCACCAATTAACAAAGCAAAATAATCCAGGTAAAATGATTATAGTGCCGCATCTTACTTCGTTCCATTTCTCGTTTGTGTTTAAACGCCTGCGCACCCCCTTCCAGCCCCGTTTTATTTGGTTCTCAGTTGTTTCAAGTTTATTTAGAGTTCAAAGCAATCCACTGTAGAAAGGATATGTTTTATTAAAGTTCAATAAATGCACGATATTTCAAAAGTCAATGAGTAATCTTGTTAAATAATTGTCATCTTAACATTAACCAAAATAACCGTGATTATGATTTTTGCTATAATCAAGCAGCCCTAATATGATGTGATATGATGGTATATAACGTTAAATGATAGAGATGCTTGTGTATTATATGATGCAGCCCAGGCACTGTGCAGAGGAATCCCACGACTTAAATGATACAGTACATGCGCCATTGTAATTACTGCTGTTTCCCCAGCCTCCTAGATAAGCATATTGAGGTCTGCACACAAGGAGTATTCCCATGCGCTTCTTCTACTTTTTGTGGCTTTGTCCTCCTCATGAGGTTCGTGAACTGTTGGTGTCACGGCTCCTGGAGGAACCCTTTCTTTTTTTTTAGCCCATGAGTCAATCGGACAGCCATCTGTTCATCCCCTTTAGCCCGTCACTCGGAAGGGACAGAGAGGAATGCAAATCGGGTGCTCAGAAGCCGTGTCACAGCCCCATCACGTCCCTCTTCTGCTAACCAGCAGCGCTTATGACAGAGCATCTCTCTGATGCCCTTTTTGACGTTATGATGGTGGACACATGATATACTCTCCTCTTGCAGAGGATCCATGATTAGGAATCCATTTAAGGCACTTAGTGCTATATTGAACTAAATTATTTTTCAGGAGACAAAAAAAGCATTTTTTGGAAACTGAATAAACCAGAAAAATATTGCATTATGGAGCTTGGGGTAAATTAGAAACCATCACACTGGAAGAATACAACGTTCTATTTTTCTTGAGCAAGATGTTTCCCTTTTTTGTTATACAGCACAGAATTTATAAAGCTGAAAAGTTTGGTATTGAGGTGCCTCTAAATACATTCCATGGCCATCCTCAGGAGGTTCTGAACTACAGCATTAGTCCTCTGAATTGAACTGCCTTTCATTTAATCCCGATTTTGGCCCCCTAACCCATGTCTTTCTATGTAAAGCCTCACCGGTGCCACATGAGAGAACAACAGTAATTACATCCCAGTGAAGGTGTTTCTGTCAATGAATGGATATTTTTGTTCTCTGCTTCAGGGGCACTAGGAGGCAGCCCATTCGAGAGGAGTGCATTTTTGGAAAGCGCTGCCCATTTTGATCGAGGAAGGAAATGTTGCCCTTGTTTGTGGTGTTTTTTCCGAATCGGACGTAGCTGTCACTGACAGGAATGCTTAATTCACTTTACTACAAGGTGCACAACTGGAGAATCAGAAACAGTGTAGGGTATTCTGTCTGTGTTTGTTTTTTTGTTTTGACTTTATGACTGTAAAAATCTTAGTCTTGTGACTAACTTCACACATGCTGGTCCAGAACGTGTGAAGGTCTTTCTCTATCTTTTTAAAAGGCCAGTATGGCAAAAGGGAGAAAGCAGAAAACTGAATTTATTCAATTTCCAGGAATAATTTGTCAAATCAAGAGGTTTGCATGAACGATGAGACCAGGGGCATAGGTCTGCAGGACCCGGAATCAGGAAACAGGCAGCAGAACCGCACAGAGCCCCTAACCGCATTTTTATTTTTTTTGTGCCTGTTGCCCGTTGTTGCATCTTGACAGTCGGTTGACTGTAAAATCCACGTCAGAGGCAGAACCAACGTTAAACGTGATTTCTTTAGCCGTGGTGCACAGGAACCACCACCCCGAGGCATGAGATGACTGTATTTTGGGTGCCGTATCGTGCCTCGAGAACGTCACGCTACACTAACCATGTAAGGTCCTGCGGCTTTTGTCAGGACTCTCTAGATGATAATAATCAAAGTGCTTAGGGGGGTAAACATTGTGGGCGCATAATTCAGGTCCTGCCAAATTGCATTTAGCATGATAAAACCAAAGGTTAAGAGTGCATAGACCTGTGGGGGAAAAGCAAACTTTCTATTTCCTGGAAACAGCAAGTACAAAAATTGATTCACATTGCAACAGTTTCATAGTCATATCTGCGAACTGCTCGGAGCAGAGCATTTGCACCTGCCTGTGTGCAGTAGAGGATTCTTGTCACCCTGTGTAGAATTTGCCTCTGTGAATATGGCCCAGCTGGCACTGATGGACCTGATTAAACTGGCAGGGCTAAATAGAGCCAGATGTGCAGGGGAATGGCAGCCAGACCAGGTGGAAGTATCTATGTGCTGTAAATAACACCCCTAGCTTTTCTCTAATTGTTTGTTTGTCTTTCCTGATGTAGGTGGCTGTTTATTCTTGGGGAATTGTTTTGTCATTGCCCCTTTTTTCCCTTTTATATCCGCAAGATATTTTTTTACGGCTAAGAAAACTTTCGGTATTTTGGAACCCCGCTGTCTGAGGCATCTCATATTTTACATGTTTATTTTCTAACAGATTCTTTCAAGATCAGTTACGTTTAGATGAAGCCCGAATGAATGTAATTTCAGCATGTTTACCACAGGAATTCTGAAATGCAATTAACTTGTTTTTCTATTTTAATTGCTAATGTAGTGTGTTAAATCAAAAGAAAAATCAATCTGGAATAGCGACGAGTGATGCTGACCTGAAATAACTTCCAGTTATGGTTCAATCTGAAATAAAGTTTGTTGTGTGACATCCACACTTAAGGGCAGATGACCTGCTTGGAGCCCCAGGCCTACTGCATCAAGCCAGGCCTTTGAAATCCATTCAGCTTCAGACTGGCTTTTTAGCTTCACTCAACTTTAATTTCTGAATGTCACAGCAGTGTTTGATTGAGCTCAGTTTTTATACGAATGTTAATTTTACATGAGTGTAGTTTGACAGCACAAGTTGTCCATTTGATTATGATCGTCACTAGACAGTAAATGTTGCAGTTCTCAGACCCAACCTTATCAAACCCTCCACCTCCAAACTAATTCAGATGTTCCTCCACCGACACTCTTGATTCTAATTAAAAATTCCAAAACCCTTGATTACCTGCCTGGGACATATGTGTGTTGGACTTGGACCAAAATGTCTTAACTGGAAACCACTAAACTACGCTGTACAGTCACAGTCTTCCCTTTGTTATTTTAATCACAATACAGGCAGTTCCTGAGTTAATAACATCTGATTTATGGACAACTTGTACTTATGAACGGGCTGCCATAAATTTTATTGTATTAAATATTTTAGATGAATGCAATGGTTTGTAATATTGAATGCACGCACTACTTTGTGACGCTCATGAAAACATTGTGCGGCTTTAGCGATCCATTGGCTCGACGTATACTATAGTATCAGATGAAGTTGCTATTATGTTGTGCTGCATTATTATTCTAGCTTACCTACAAATTTGATCAAAGACAGGCTTAGGGAATGGAGCTTGTTACTAACCTGGAGACTGCCTGTATCCCAGCTCCGACCATCTCCTCGTAACCTGGGGACTGCCTGTATCTCAGCTCTGACTATCTCCTTATAACCTGGGGACTGCCTGTATCTCAGCTCAGACTAGCTTTTTATAACCTGGGGACTGCCTGTATCTGAGCTCTGACTATCTCCTTATAACCTGGGGACTGCCTGTACTTCAGGTAAGACTAGCTTTTTGTAACCTGGGGACTGCCTGAGCTCCGACTATCTCCTCATAATCTGAAGACTACCGGTATCTCAGCTCCAATCTTTTCCTCGTAACCTGGGGACTACTTGCTATGATCATGTCTTCACATCCTGAGGACTGTCTGTGTCTCAGTTCCGACTATCTTCTCGTAACCTGGGGACTGCCTTTATTGCAAATCCAACCATCTCCTCGTAACCTGGGGACTGCCTGTATCTCAGCTCAGACTAAATCCTTGTAACCTGAGGACTGCCTGTATCTCAGCTCCGACCATCTCCTCGTAACCTGAGGACTGCCTGTATCTCAGCTCAAACCATCTCCTGTGTCCACCTTCTGCAGTCCGCTTAGGATAAAAGTTGTGAATGATTTACAGGTACTGTGTACAGCCTTGCTAGTCTTCCTGTGCTCCGTTGTGTTGCTAAATGTGACCTTATTGGCGATTTTCCATCCACTCATAGAAGTCAGGAATCCAGTACTTAAGCTGTCGACTCAATAAATTAGAGCATGTAACTCAGTTTACGTGCAAATGTTGATTTGCAGTGGCACCTTGGCTTTGCGGCCTTGCGGCTAACACTGCAGCCTCAGACGTCTGCCGCTGGCAGTTTGAAACTTGTCTCCCTTTTTTGTTTGTCATGTATTTACAGTCTCCCCATGTCACATAGATTTGGTCTTTTAGTCATAAACAAAATTTAGTGCAGGTGATTGCCGGTCACCGCTGAGTCTTTCTGGCTTACCTGTCCAAAACTTACAGGTCAGCACTGCAGCTAAAGAATGTGTCCATACGTCTGTTAAATGTTCCTAAACGAAGCATTAAAGAACATGATTATCGCTTTGTTAAAACGCAGCTTAATCTCACTTACGTGGAAGATTGATGGTACTGTAGGATGTATCATTAGAGCCAACAATGCGGAAGAACACAATCACTCCTAAAAATGATCTTTAGCAAACTATCGTTCAGAGATGGCTAATAAAGACAAATGACTTCTTAATGGAATTTGTCATTGAGTCAGTGACAAAATATGTGTGGTTTTCACTGTTCTTAGTTAGCTTAATTTATCTATAATTTGCTCCTGTAGAGAAGATATGATTGTCTATTCTAAAAGCACTTTTGATTGGATTTTAAAATTCGATATAGCTCATTGGACAGGACTAACTTCCAGTGTCAATGGTGCTCATGGGTGGACTGAGGGTGATCTTTTTGTCATCTATTACTTATTTCTGCTCTTAGAGCAATACATGACAGAACCCCCTCTATTTTGGAATGTTGATGTGGTCAGAACTGGGCCGCTGTCCTGGGGGAGAAGCCCAGTTACAGTAACTTGTTTTGCAAATTAAGTTCAAGGGTGAAGTATTTTTTGCAAATATTCCATGTCCATCATTTTCAAAAGGTCTTATATAATCATTGTGTACTTTTTATCAGTGTAAGCTGTCCTTGTGGAAGAGATTTCTTTGTTTCTTGCAAATCAATCTCAGATTCTTTAAAATTTTCACCAGAAACCAGCATCACCATTTAAAAACAAGCATTTAAGGGTTTGATTTTTAAACTGTTTCTCTTTGAGAGAACAAAGAGGGTAAACTTGTCTTGCAAATTAAGTTCAAGGGCAAAGTTTTTATTTTGCAAATGTTGCATGTCCATCATTTTCCAAAGGTCTAATATAATCATTGTGTACTTTTCATCCATGTAAGCTGTCCTTGTGGAAAATGTTTCTTTGTTTCTTGCAAATCAATCTCAGATTCTTTAAAACTCTCACCAGAAACCAGCATCACCATTTAAAAACAAGTAATTAAGGGTTTGATTTTGAACCTGTTTCTCTTTGAGAGAAGAAAGAGGGTAAACCCTATGGAGTTTACCTTGAACGTAGCTGGCCTTCTGTGTTTGTTCCCAAGGATAATATACTGCCAGAGCCGTATGGCACCAGTCAGTGATTACATTTACTGAAATACTTTGAATGGTGTAATTTCTAGGGTTCAGGAAATGGCCTCACAGCAAAGGATAGTTTGTGCAAGATACTCACTGCACCAGGGAGGGGAGTGTGTGTCAATGCACACCTAGAGAATGTACAGCCAACAGGATGGAACACATATAATAAGTATGGCTACGGCATAGCTGACAGCAAAAGCTGCTGTTTGCATACAACATGGTGCTGTTAAAGCTAGATTTTATGCAAAATCCTGAATTTAATTTTATCTCATTAAAAGAAACAACACTTCCATTAGTGTTATGCCTTTATTAGAAAGAACATATGATACCACAGGATTTCATATCAGAACGTAATAGTGTCTTATTCCTCTGTTGTTTGGATAGCAGAAGATGTTCTCAAAATATGCTGTGAATTTTTACGGTTCCTGGTGAATATTAAAAGGCACCTATGCCGTTCTGCCGTTACCCAGAAAGCGATGGGGGCTGCGTCTTCTTCGCCGTGTCCTTTTTAAGTCATTAAAAACGTCTGGGGCATACGCTGACATTTCCGAGCGCACCCGTCTAATTTTGTATGTAAATTGCTCATTTTTTCGGGCGTCTTCTATTGTGCACGGAGACTTTCATTAATTTGCAATTACGCAGGGGGGCGCGGGTGGAGACAAAACGTCTCCTGTGAGCCCCACTTCCGGGAGAAAGTCGGCCTGGCGAGTTAACTAGCTGCCGGTAACAAATTTCCCGGGACAAGTTTCCCATCGCGACATGTTTTTATAAGACTGATGCACTGTGCTTTGTTAAACTGCTATAATCAGTGAGCCAGAGTCATTTTTTGTGAAAGCTACTTTGAGCATTTATCTAAGGTACAGACATTCAAAGGTGCTTCTAAACATTACACACTGTTCCCTGTCATATCTGCACATGAAGAGAGTCATAATAATACTAAGGATTCCATTATTATCGTTTGTAATTTTTTTTTTTTGGCTGAGCCGTGGATGTAAATGACGGCCTTCCGTTTCATGACATCAGAGTCACCGCCACGGAACCCGGGTCCAGTGGGCCCTCACGTCTGTTCACTTTCTAACGCTCGGCACCGGAGTGCCAATCTGCTGCCACATTGCTTTCAGAGCTGTGGATCTCCGGTCCCCCGTGACAGATCTTGTGAGGAGATTTAAGCAAAAAAAAAACAAAAAACAGACGGAATGTCTGAGATGATCTAAGGCTTCTCTGTGTGTTCTGCCCTCCCCTCTGTCCGTGACGGCGGCGACTGAGTCACGAGAAATGAGAACAGAAGCTGGCAGGAGACGCCGTGTGGCCGGCGTCCCATTTCCCAGCAGCCGTCCTTTGATGGGCCACCTCCTTCGGCTCTTACATTAAAAAAGTCCCACTTGTTTCCTGTTTACATCATTTGCATTTTAGATCAGGAAGTGAGTGGTCGACACACTTACCCAATTGGCTGGAATTTTTTTTTTATCTTATTGCTAAGGAATATTAAACAAAAGACAAATGTGCTTCTCTAAGCAAAGAATTTACAGTGTTTTTTTTTCCAAGAGGAGTAATTTTCCTATTTATTCAACACACCTTTTGTTATGTATAATTCCCCGCCCCCCCCTCCCAAATTTCAGCTAGTCATTACCGGATGCAAATGTCGAATTATGCAATTTTCACATTGACACCTTGTGACGCTCCCGAGTCATTGGGGTCTGGATGTGTGAAAGGAAATAATACCTAGTAAATTACGCACAGGCTGATTCCGACGCTGCTACCTCCGCCACGTAAAGGCAGCTCGCGGAGATGAGCCACATCTGCCGTTCTTTGTATTCAGCAGCTATTATTCTGCCATTTGTTTTTGCATTTATTTTCCTTGTTGAGGTCAAATACATTAAAGGCTACTTGGTTCCACAGCTAAATTTGTAATCTCTTAATTTTTTCGACTGTTAATTTTCTCATTGTTTTATTTAGATACACGCACCTAGAACAATCTTAGTCCACTATATGTGGATGGCAGTATGGATACCATTCATTCATTCATCCATCCATCTATCCATCCATCCACCTATCCAACTTCTTATTCTGGGTTGGAGGATTGGAGCCTATTGCACAAAGACAGGGTACAATAAATATACTGTTTTCTTTTCAATTATTTTTGGATTTTGGTGGGGGGGGTGGTGGCATTGTGCTCAAAACGATAAAAACTCCTCAGTCACTTCAAATCCTCTGTGTGTGTGTGACAAAAAAAACTGCTTGTGTTTGTCTAATTAAAAAAAGCAGAGTTAAATTACAAAGGGGGTGGAAAGCATATTCTTCAAGACAATACCTCAGTGCATGCAGTGGGTGTCAGTGATTAATTATATGTTCCCTAATGACAAAAGCTGTATAGAGTGTAATGGCAGCGTTTATCTCCACGTTTGATATACATTTTTTATTCTCTGTTTCCCTTTACTTGTTCC
Organism: Gnathonemus echidnorhynchus; assembly: GCA_026776725.1. Classification (NCBI taxonomy): domain Eukaryota; kingdom Metazoa; phylum Chordata; class Actinopteri; order Osteoglossiformes; family Mormyridae; genus Gnathonemus; species Gnathonemus echidnorhynchus. The sequence goes on along the minus strand of JAODJU010000130.1, from coordinate 21,986,324 downwards.
TTAAGACATTTTGATATGATGTTTTATATGTACAGCTAGTGGGGGCCACGACATTCTGCGTGCCGTGGTGAAGGACTGGGATAAATTTGCGTTTTATTTTATTTTTTTCAGTTTACTCCGTTCGTGCCACATTTATATGCACATATAAATTAAGTAGGTGGAGCAGGTTGCGATGTTCAGAGAGGAGCCATTTTTCTCTGCACGGAAGGGTACATGAGAGTGGGGTGGCCACTGCTGTTTTACCCAGTGTCCATTTGTGATGATGACATTCGTTCTTACGCAGATGAATGAACATGGTTTATACTTTAGACGAAACTGACGGAATCAACACCGTTTTGGCAATATGACATCGTATGAGCTGTAATCACCGCAGTGATCGCCGTTTCGGTGCACCGCTTATGCAGGGTCCCTGAGATGAACTTTTTCCGTTCTTCTAATCCCACTTTCTATCCACAATTGGCTGATGTAAATGTAACGCCGTGGGGTTGGTCAGCAGGACTAATTATGCATTTTCTAGCATGTTTCGCAACAAACTGCACTTGAAATAGTATAAATAAATCACATATTTCTGTTAATAGTAAATGTCGTAACTGTGTAATATTTACCATGGAATGCGTGTGTTTCTTTAGCGTGTAGCCGGGAGTGTTGTATAAATTGTTGGCTTCCCTGTCTGTGCTCTTGTTAATATTAAACAATACAGAGTTGTTAATAAAGAGAGTAACTTTCATTTTAAAAGAGCTGTCATCCCATTTAGTAAAATGACTCACGTACTCGCCACGATATGTTTCTTTGCATTCTGTATTTGGGTCTGCTACATCGAAAGCATTCTGCACCCTTTAGGGTTGTGCCGTAACAAAACGAACAAAGCAGCACGTCGTTTTAAATGTGCGACAGATTGTTCTCACTGACGTGTTCGATTTCGTTTTGTCCGGACGTCGTTTGGAGTACACGGCCATCTGTAGAGTTACGCAGCAAAGAGTTGTAAAATCCTCACCCCGGCTCTATATCCAGTCATCACTTCTTTTGGGTGGAGAGGGCAGTTCCTAGGTGGAGAAGACCTACCAGCAACCAACACAATCTAAAAGACCATCTAGAGAAATGTTTCCCAACGCGTTCCTCAGGGAACCCCAGACAGTCCATGTTTTTTGCTCCCTCCCAGCTCCCTGTCAGACAGTCCACATTTTTGCTCCCTCTAGTGAGAGCTGGGAGGGAGCAAAAACATGGACTGTCTGCAGGGTCCCCAAGGACCAGGCTGAGAAACACTGATCTAGTGAATTCTGTTGTGATATTTGCACCCTTCAAAAGTGCAAGCGCAAGGGAGCCAGACTCACAGAAGAGTCACACTAGTCTCGTAGCGTTCCTCCTTGCTAGCTTTCCACATGGCCAACACAAATATTTGGGCATATTAACCCCGTATGACTCACGTAGGCAGAGCTTGCCCCTGCCTACATTGGATCTGCCCAGACCACCAGCATGGCTTGTGGCAAAACCTCTTAACGGCAGTAAGTGCCAGCGGCTCGTATAAATGTGCACCTGCTTGACTCGGGCAGGTTTCAGTCTGTTAGTGGTATGGATTTTGTCAGAGCCGACAAAGCTGCTCAGAGGGGCTTTGGCTATGGTTACGATGACATGCCAAACCTTCTGAGTGTTTATGTAGGAGTAGTAGTCCAATGGAGTCCTTATCTTTTCTGGGGCGGCAAGGGCAAGATCTTAACGCCTTTGTTACATACACAAATCCAAATTCAAGACCCAGGTTTTCAGGCTGAGTGTCAGATGCTAGTAGAAAACCAGTTTATTTTGGTTTTTTCTTGACATTTTGTTTTGAAGCTTCTTTATTTTGAGGTACAAATGTTTGTGTGTTTGTTTATTTTAAATTGCTTTCCCGGCTGCAAGAATGTGTCAGAAAAACCCCAGCCTCCCTTTCAACGAACATCTACCCTGTAACGTAAAATAAGAAAAATAATTGTCAGTAATCAAGAGTGTTTACTCTAGTTGTTCTTTAGCTTGTATCTGACGTCTGCATGTACTTTGTTCGTTTTACGTAACTGTTGCTCATCTTTTTACCAGCCCAGTCATTGTTGCTGGTATTATTGCCATCTTTTTTCAAAGGGAGAATCTGATAAATTTCTCAGCAAGCAAGCGAGCAACCATAAGGTCCAATACACCACTCTCACCCCCCCCCCCCCCCCCCCCCCCCCCCCCATCCCTGCCCCTAAGACCGACAAACCAATTTAAGGTGGGGGTTGGGTATCGAAAAATAAATCACAAAATGTGAAACCAGTCTATCTGCCTGGCTGATTTCGGCTCAGAGGGCACCGACATCACGCCATATAAATAACAAATGGGACATTGTGGTCGATTATCCTCTAAACCACCTTCCACACTAAAGTTGCTTCTTCCAAGTGGAAGTTTCTCAATTGGTAATAAAACATGGGGCAGATTAACTTTTCCTGGACTCAGTATGTCATTCCATGAGGTGGAGCCAAAATTGATGCCGTATTTAATTGCTGCAGGCAGTTGAATCCTGGGGAAGTCTGTCCGTCTTTCGGGGGTTTGTCCCCCCCCCCCCCCCCCCCCCCCCCCAGACAGTTCTGGATTGGAGGAATTGCAGCCACAAAGCATTTTGGGTATTATCCAGGGTCCACATACCAATGTTGTCCTGCTGCATGACCCAGGACCACTGTAATGACGAGCCGGGTTACACCGTCACCACAGAGTAGCAGCTACTGGGACCACTGGGATTCCCTTTTGGTGGCCAGCAGGCCTGACCCTCACGGTACTGGAGTGAGTCCAGGAGGTGAGCGGGTCAAGGCATGACTGAGACGGCCAGCATCTGCTGTGGCAAACCTGTCCGATGTGCCTGTTAAGGGAGTCGGCAGATGGCGGTGATTAAAATGCGGGTTGTGGGTCGCAGTGCCATCGCACCGCTGAGCTGGAGGACTGATCTCATTCAGGGAGACGCACAGCTGAATTAATAAGTAATTAGGAATGCTGTCACCAGCGGGTTAAAGGAACATTCTGTCTGATGGACAGTGACTGAATGTACACCCCCGAGCGACAGCTGCATCTCTGAATGTGACCTGTCACATTTCCCCCCCGACGGGGACACACCCGAAAACACCCCCCAGATCGCACTGAGACTTGCACCTGAGCTACGGGTGGTCAGTATATTTATATTTTATACGTACATTTTATATATTTAGCCGACGTTTTTTTTCTGAAGCGATGTACAACTGAGGCATATTTCACTGGGGAGCAGTTATATTCACCCTTAAATGTGTTTTTGGTGTGTAATACAATGCATGTCCTGTTTAGTGTATTGTAACCAAAACAGTACTGCACTGACTGGACATTTCTGCATATACATTTTAACACCAAATGGTCAGTACTGTGACAACACTATGGGTAACGCATGACTGCAGACACAAGGATCACTGCAAAGTGTGGTACTCTGTAGACCTGATTTCAGGGCGGAACCTTCCGGAACCTCCCATGGACCCGTCCTTAGCGCTCGCGCCTCCTGTCACATGAGCTCAGCCCTCACAACTCACCTCTGCCATTTGACTTTTGGTCGTCTTTTAATAGTGTCATTTATGGAATTAGTTATTTTGCATTTTGTCATTTGTTTTGTATCAGTCATCTACACTGATACAAACCATCAATATTGTAACCAAAGGTGTAAATACAAAATACCTACTGTACTTAGTTTTTTTTTTATATATACACCGAACAAAAATATAAACGCAACACATTCGATTTTGATCCCATTTTGCATAAGCTGAACTCAAAGATCTGAAATTTTTTCTACATACACAAAAGAGCCATTACTCTCAAATATTGTTCACAAATCTGTCTAAATCTGTGTTAGTAAACACTTCTCCTTTGCCAAGATAATCCA
>JAODJU010000130.1:21957639-21982326 GCA_026776725.1 Gnathonemus echidnorhynchus | reverse complement strand
GTCCTTCGGGGGTTTTACCCCCCCCCCCCCCGTTAAGAGCCCTGCCTCGGGCTTCATTTGGAGAAGCTTCCGTGCATTTTAAACGGCTCACCACGCACTACTTCCCGCGTGCCGAGAGTGACAGACCGGAACGGAGACTGCCAGCTGTGGGCTGTAAAAGTTAAATCTCGCTCCCCACAACCCCCTGCTCCCTGTAAAATCGTCAGGACGGCCCTGTCGCCCGCAATGTCATCCACATGGTTTGGTCAATGTCAAGAATAGTGCCAGGGCTGAGTAAGAATGCAGGGTGTCCTCCTTTTCGCATTTCTGAGGCACGTTTTTTTCTCTTAGAACCACCCATTGGTATTATTGAGGGCCAGCATGCAGTTAAATGCCAAAAGATCCCAGATATAACAGCAGCGCTGGGATTTTGAATATGCAGCAGTTACTTTTTAACCATCCTAACTAATTTCTGCCTCCCCATAGGATAATTGTACTGCTCAAAGCTGTATTTTTTATTTCCTGGGAGAAGCACTTTAAGTATCATTTTTGGCTGAATCATTTATCCTAAAATCGTGATAAACACTGGAATAAAGATTGAGAAATGAGATAGGAGCCGCACGAGGAATAGAGATTGCATTGATATGGAATCGATGCAGGCCAGCAGAAGAAGCAGTGGAGACAAGCGGAGACTCCTCTGAAATCTTTTGGAGATCTGTTTTGGCTTAGATACAGTTGATTTTTCCAAAAGATTCTGAAGATAATGTCTCAAAAAAAAAAAAAATCAGTGAACTGTGAAAACTCAGTTTTGACTCAGTTCTTCAGCGATCTTTTATCTCGGAGGTCTAATTAGGGGTCTAACATTGAAGACAAAGAAAAGAAGAAAAGTTAAGCTGAACATTCACCCTTAAGTTGGTTAACTCAACTAGTCAAAGTTGCTGGCTTAGTAGGGAAAACTTTATTTGTATTATTTTTATTTGCTCCTTTAGAACAATACAGTGCTACTTATTTCAAGATTCAAGAAGCTTATTTGTCACATGCAAAGTTATACCTGTGCAACATGCAGTGAAGTGTAGCACTGAATCACTCCTGAGACTGTGCATTGGTTTAGATAAATAAAACTAAAAATATAGTAGTTCAAATTCCAGAGAGCACACATAAATTGCAATCCTTCCGTCTACTGTAGGTAATGAAACGTTAGCCAAGGTAAGTCTACGCCATTTCACTTAATCATCGTCACTGACCACAGCGACAGTCAGTGATTTATTAACTACCGCACCTGTGACGCACCTGTTAATGTCCTGAGATCCAGCTCGACACTGCATATTAATTAATCGCAACTAATTAATTAACATCAACTTGGCTGGAAAGCGAGAGCTGGCGATGTGGCACCAAGGACTGATGCTTGAGTTTGCTAATTTAACGAGATTACAGGCGTGCAGAAATGAAGAGAGTATGGCACATAGCAGGAGCTAATGGTCGCCCACACTTCATACTGCGAGCGGGTCATTGGCTGTGTGAAGCGCCAAGGTGTTTAATTTAGACGTGGTAAGCGGCCAATCACAAAGCGTAAATACTGCAATCTTTTGCTAATTTGCACCCACGGATAAATATTTTATCTCCGTGCTGCTAACTGCTAATGTTGGCCAGATCTGTGGTTAATTACCCCCTCGTTGGCACATACTTACCTTTTAATAGAATTGCTTAGCGCATTATGGAAGACGATAGTGGAATTAGTGTGACCGAAAAAAATGAAGCATATTGTAGCCTTGGCTAAGTTCCATAGATATAGTGTACGAGGCCTGTCTTTGAGTATTTATGTGCAGTTTTCCACACACTCTTCACTTGATATAGAGCCTGTTCTGTAGCATAAGGAAGAGTGAAGCTGTATAGAGGAGAACGGTAGGACATAGAGGAGCCCCATGCTAACGGTAACGGATAGATTTTTACTCCCAACTTTGCTCACTGAGCCACAGTTTCCTTGTTCGTTACCCTTGTATCTGCAAATTATGTTTTTGCAGGGAATGTGGAGCCAGACACCAAAAAAATAGCGTCTGACAGCGACCCACCATGAATGATAAGCGCGTTGCTTTAGCGTGTATGTATGTGAGTGGCGGGGTAAATATATGGAAATGCTTTCCCGGCAGGCCTTATTAATATTTAAGCAGGGAGCGGCGTTCGGTGCTCCCTGCCAGGCGGGCTACAGGAGGAGACCTCGCCGACTTCGTATCGGGGATAATTGTTGAGAGGATTCGGCGGGCTCCATGGGGAAAGCCGAAAAAGAACAGGGAAAAAATGTAAAACGTGTTGCCGCGTCAAAGAAGGAGATGTCTCGACGGTGATATCGACAGCGGGGACGGGGGAGCAGGCAAGTGATACCCACGCACGGGCGAGTCCCACGTGGCCGAGGCCTTGGCCTTTGTCCCGACTGGAGGGTGGCGGAACGGTTCGACACGCATGGCAGGCACATGCTATTGGCAGATAGCGGCGAGCGGCAGGGAGGCCCGACGCCTAGTGTAACACCTGGCCATGCCTGTCTGCGCAAATTGTGGCGTGAATTTAGTATTAGAAGGACATCTGGGCGGGGTGCGATGGAGGTACGCTCTGAGGGTTGGCCCGCTGCCTGTGGGAGCCAGACCAGCCCTCGCTCTCGTTGGCACCTCTGCATTTCTCCAAAGGTTTTTGACATGAATGCCGCGCTGGCAAAGGTCCGGGCAACTATTTTATTTCGGCGGCCCCTCGCTAAACGGAAAGCGCAAGACATATTCCCTCTATTAACTGAACAGCCACGTCCGAGTCCCTGCAGCAGCGCCGGTGGTGACCGGGAGGACACCGTCGACAGGGATGCCGCTATTGTCTTAACACTGTGGAATATACCCAGTGAGAATTTACAACATTTCTACAGGAAAAATGGCATTTGTTTTAATAGAGTTCACCAGAGACCAGACCATCTGGCTTCTGGAAGCAAAAAAAAGGAGATAACTGAGGTAACAGCAGTGAAAGAAGCTGGCTTGGAGAAACACGTATTACAGGCTACGTGCAGAAGAAGAGTTGCCAAGCTTAAAGAGAGCCCCCCCCCCCCCCCCCCGATTGCTTTGAGACTAGCTATCGCCAACCGGGTGAGGGGGCATAGACAGCAAACAGGAAATGAATTTTGAAAGGCGTCTGCTTCAAACAGATGACGGCAGGATTGGCTGGGAGGTGAGAACCGTCAATCAAACATGCAACAGAGGTTACGGAGGATAATGTTTCTCATTTTCTGCTTTGCCGCAGACCTGCGTGTAAAACAGACGGATGGCTTCTGCCTCTTTTCCCGCCTGTAAACACACCTCCGTTGACACGCCGGGATGAGGTGTATCGATACGGCTCACGAGTAAAGCTGTCACGCACACAGACAGGCTGGGCAGACTGACTGAGGAGGTTCCCTGTAATTTAACCAGGCATTAAATCTTATGTTGCCTTACACCCCCCCCCGCTACCCGCTACCCCACGTCTGCATTTATAAGGGGCATTAATGTCAGGCTCAGTTAAATGTCAGCTGTAACTTTTTAATAGAAAAAAATGACACTAACTGGATTTGTTAGGGTTGAGGGAGAGTTACTGTTAAATTTTGGGTTATCGTGTCGCTGAAATGCGCTCAAAATCTATGACGAGAATAACAATGCTAAAAGAGTGGTTCCTTGTGTCTATATTTGCATCAGTTTTCAAGGCTAAATCTGGGACTTCAAGGCAACATTTGTATAAAAAAAATGTAAAAACAAGAATAATTGCCTCTCACCATGAGGAACAGCCAAAGACTTGATGAGTCCCTCAGTTGGGAATGATTATTTTTTTCTGAACAATCGCAGCGATGCAAACACAGGGCGAGGTAGCAGGCCGAATGGCTCATGCGCTAATGAAAAGTTCACAAAAAGAACTGAAACAAATGACACAAACAAAAAAAGATGATGAGAGGAGGCTTTTCACAAGCTTCCCCTCTGCGCCTCACACACCTGCTTTCAGTCAGGAAGAGACACGTCGCACTAACACATCCAATTAAACCCAACCGTTACCAATTGTGCTCATTAAAACTGTTGCTCGCCTATTCCACTTTTTAGGGATTCTCACATATTCCCTGCCCTCCTTGAGGAAACTGTCCACAAAATGTTCTCGCTGCCTGCTTCTGAGAACTCTGCCATGCCGAGCTTGTAAGAACTATTAGCCAGAGTTAATTTTTAATTATTTTTTTTTACGCACTAAATAAATAGGATCTCGTTTAATCTGCGAAACAAAGCCATCCCCGCACGCTGCTTCCCCCATGACGGCTGTGTACTGATTGACTGCCTCCGCTGATCTGTGACCTCCCACTTATTCTTTACTTCTCAGGGATTAGCAGCGGTGACAACCTCACAGGATCAATCAGCGATTCCAGCAAAGTCACTGCTTGCGGCTCCACGCCCCACATCCGCTGTGGATTATGCGATTTGCTTATCGTGTTTGCGCACGGTTGGTGGGTTGTAACAATGGCTCCCACCCCCTCCCGGCTCGGAATTAGAAGTCCTATTAAATGGGCATGTAAGGACGCCTTCCTCTACATGCTTTACGTTGCTTTTGTGGCCGATCACAATGAGTTTGTGTTGGGGGGGCTGGGAGGGGGGTGTTTATGAGCCTTGAATATACCATTCAAGATCATAGAGGACTTTAGTGTTTTTATGGTTCTGTCCCAAACAGTTTAATTTTGATACATGCTTGGCGTATCAAAGCATAACCTTTCGGTTTCACGTGGTTGTAGATCCTCCCCGTGACTCTCACTTTAACAGTTTCGACGTGCATGACCTCGCTTTTCCTCGCAGTTAGGACTTCGGTGTGGCGTCATAACAACCGGCGTGGTTTTCAATACCACATATGGAGTGTATCGGCGATTCCCGGTCTGCAAGGACCCACACCAAACCTGAGACCGTAAAAGGTAAATTACGTGTTTGGCGGCAATGGTCGAATTTACGGCCACCTCGAGATTAATCGGCGCTGCTGTTGCTGTGTCGTTTTCCTGGTCGCCATGGCGAGCGACGGCCTGTCCGGAATAACGAGCAGTCCTATTATACAGGTGGTCCACGGTTAGATTATCAGTCACGAGGTGCTGCTCCTCCTCTTTCCTGCTGACCTATTTTCTTCATCAGGCTCCCCAAACAGCTTCTGACGGGCTTTTCTGAGCTTTATTAAGATAATCAGCAAGCTTTTTTTTTTTTTTGCTTGCAGTCTCCCATTGCGTGCGCTTATCCACAGGACTTCTTGTGCCTGTCTGGAAATCACCTTTCTGGTTTTCAGTTCCAAATGGAATGGAGGCCATATATGCTTGAACCTTAGCTTCTCGTTAGCACACCAATGGGCCAGGCAGCCCGCCGGTGACTTCCGAGGACCCGGAACGCCGTTCGTCACACGGTGGCTGATTTCCCGGCCCGCGCTCAGCCTGGAACTGGAGTGCTTTAAAATGCATCACCAGCGGCTTCCTCTGAACGCAGTCTGCCCACTGGGGAATCCACCAGGAAGCTTGGTGCCATTTCCTAAACCTTTACTCCCAGCAGAGGTTCTCAGTGCCTAGTTTATGGGGAGAACAACGTGGAGGAGGATGGGGGTGGATTAGAGGGTGAAATAAGCAAACAGAGAAAGATAAATAAATATTTATCTACACCTTGAACATCAGCTGGTGGATTGGAAGTGGGGGGGGGGATTCTGTGGGCAGCTCATCTGAGGAGAGATTATTCCGCGTCATGTAGCGGCTTATCCCCTCGAGATTGTGTTCTCCGGGCTTGTCTGCGTAGATGAGCGTTTTTGGGGAAAAAAATAAAACAATTTACATGAGCATTAATCTCCACCTACTCCCGGCTTCTGAGCTGGGCACCACGGTCTGGGACATAAGGTTCCTTCGATGGAGGCGACGTGGATTTTTGCCAACGACAAGATGGCGGGTCTGCGCAGCTGTAGCTGCTGCTTTACGGCATCACAGCTGCGTTCGAAGCATCTACGTCACTGCGCATCTTACTTGATCCCTAAGTCCCCAGACAGATAGCTCCTGGGTTGCATAATTGGATTAATTTAAAAACAGGCACATTATAATGAATAAAATATCAGTATGATGAAGTAAACATTAGTAAATAACTGATAAACATCTCTGCAATGGCCTGACATCCCATCCAGGGTGTCCTCCTTCTGGCTCACCATGACCTAGTACAGGATAAGTAGATGAAAGACAGATTAATGGATTATATACTGGAATTTACAGTATACAATTTAAAAAATCAGCTTGACACGCGATGTCTAAATTGTCTTTCATAACTTTGCCGGAAGGAAAATAAAATGTGGCAAGTGGTGAAACTCTTTCTCCGACGGCCATAAATTAAACTCCATTTGTGGAGCATCTTCTAAAGGTCGTCGTCTTTCTGCGAAGAATTCATAGCTCACTGATCACCGGGAACCGCTAACCAACAGGCAGTCAGGAATCGTGAGCTTGCAGATTAGTAAATGTCATAATAACGTTAATGGCGGAGTAAGAGGACTGCAGGTAGTGATGCCCCAAGAAGCCGAATTTGCTTGTAAGTCAGCGAGTCAGTGTATCCTTGCGAGTCACATTAGCCCACTGCTCATCCTGCGCTTCTTCATCTCCCAATCCCCGTGTCATGCTTCTCCTCGCCCTCCCACCGAGAGAGTTCCGGCACATTCTTTGCATTATAATGAGCATAAAGTGGAATGCATTAGGTTTGGGTTTTATGAGGGGATCGGCGCCGGTGTTCCGGAGACCGGTGTCCTTAAGCGGGATCCAGGGCTACGTCATAAAAGCAGATCATGTGCCAGATTATGTGGGCAGTTTAGACAATTTAATTTAGATTTTGTCTACGGTCTTCAGAAGCCAAATGACCCCACATAACCAGAAGATAATGCTCTGCAGATGCCAGATGCGGCCTTCGTAATGTGTCAAGGTCACTTTGTTAACACATCACCCATGATGAGACATGCTGAATACAGGGAAGGGAGCAAACAGAATTGTGGGTGCAGAAATTCACCACAGCACAGAAATGCATTCTGGGAAGTGTGACACCAATAAAACCAATCCTAACGGTTCCGGGCGCCAGGAGGGAGTTCAAACTTGGCGTTTTATTTGAGCAGCTCTAGCAGAATATGAATCTGTGAAAAGGTCATTATGGGCAAAAGTTTTTCAGATAAAATGGTATGTTTCTACTCAGAGATATAGTCAACATCTGGGCCGCTCCAGTCGCACATTTGTATCGAGAAGTGTTCGCACGTTTGATATTTACTCATGGCGGCCAGCCGGTGACCCGCATCACCGAATGTCACGTTGGTGACGACCACATGCAGAGGCCGCATATGCCACTGCGGATACGAAGCTAGCCTGCAAAATTAACGGCCATTCATTACAGGGGACAGCTGTAAACTCTCTCGAGCTCCAGGGGGACCCGAAAAAAAAAGCTGATTAGGAAAACAGGGAGACGCTGAGCCAGTGTGCACTGCATTTCTGCCACTAATGAAAAACGCGGGTGAACATTAGAAGATTCTATGCGTTAGGTCATGATCTGAGGACTGCGGGATGCCGGATGAAGTCTTTTTACCCTGCCTGTCTCTGTGTCTGTCCTCACACTTCAGACCACACAATGTCGAGAACAGATTTGACAGGGACTCTGCCCCATGTGCACATTTGTTGGACAGCCTCCTCTCCAAAGGTCAGCTGATCTCAGTGGCCTCACATCACTGAGAGTTTCAGGGGACCTGCTGTTTCTTGTCAATGCACTGTGATGGGCTGCTGTCCCGTCTCAGGATGTCCCCTGCCTTGCTCCCCATGCTTCCTGGGATAGACTGCCAATCACCCCGTCCTGGATAAGGGGTTATAAGGAAAATGGATGGATGGATGGATGGATGGATATTTCTAGTCTTTCTCTTAAAGGAATTTGAACCCAAATTGATGCAGCTGGTCCACAGTAACACACTCTGACTTTTGGTTCCTTAATAAAACTCTTTCTTTCATTGTAGTTTCACTGTAGATGTTTCTGCTTCCTTGTCATGTTTGTTTTTTTTTTCCGTTTTCCACCCCGTGACGGGTGACAGGCCTCGAGCCCAGCCTGGCTGTTCTGCTGTGACGTCTGATAGACACCCTGCTGTTCACAGAGGTCCCAACAGCCAATGTGGGGGCTGCGCGTCACCGTCGCGGGCGAGGAAAATGAAACGCCGGCAAGGCTATTTCGGGAGCTTCCCGCGTGAATTCCGAACCGGAGTGGGGAATATTCCAGAAGGCCGTCTGCTGAGGCGGTGGTTTTAGTCGAGCCGTCCAGTGCAGCCATTTACTTCTCCGGTGCTGTGTCACTGCTGGGTGTGTTGTGCATGTTCAGGAGCCGTAATAACTCCAGGATTACGAAGTAGCATCATGTTTATCTTAAAGAAAAGACTGGGCTTAGACCCGACCAGAGGGTTTGCTCCCTATCAGTGACTCAGGTGTGTTTGTAGGGTGGAAGCTGTCCGGAGTGTTTGGAAAATGGGGTTACATGTTTTGTCCCGGCAGAAAGGGGATTATAGCCAGAGTCCCGGGATGGATGCAATCCCATCTGGAATTTTACCAAAAAATTTGTTTATCACAAAGTAGTTTCTTACGAGATCACGCCCCAAACCATCTCTTGGACAGTACATCTAGGCCAGTTTTCATTCCAGTGTGGATTTAAGTCACCAAAATGGACGTCCCTCAATAACAAATGCAGAAGCAGTTCTGGATTGTAGTCTTAATATTTCCATCTTCAAAACACAGAGGCAAAGAAACCGTTTGAAATGACAGGGGTAGTACTGTACACCCTACTTACTGTACACCCTATCTCTGACACACACAGTGGCACGCGCACGGGGGGCTATATATGGTGATTCAAACCCTTCTCTCAAACGAAGGTATATTTGAACATTGGATCACTTCCACAATACACACACTCATATGGAAGCCTGGACACTATTTTAATCTCATCAGCCACATACAGAGATAATTCCCAGCTGGAAGTTGCCCAAATACTTCCGGACAGCCCAGAGTTTAAGCAGAGCCGCCTTTTTCATATTTAAAGTCAGAGGGCAGAGCCAGACATCTGCCGACACCGGCAGCCTGGATGCGACGACATGTTCTTGTATCATTATTATGATTTTTTAATGTGCTATCAGTGTGCCTTCGAGGTGCGTATTAAAAGCAGGTCGCAGTGCTCAAGGTAGAGCGATCGAAATCAGCCGCCATGATCTCTCACCGTTAACCGCTTTCAGACAAATACGATATTAATCCCGTTGACAAAGAGCAGCCTTGTGTTTGTTCTCTAAGGGAATTTGTTCCGTTTTATATGGCGGGTGGGGGGGGGGGGGGGTTAGCCACATCAGATGCATCATAGGAAAATACAGAATGTTCTTCTTTATGCCTATATGCTATCTGATTATCTCCAGCCGTTTCTGTCAGAAATCATCTTTTATTCAGAGGCCGGGCCGGTCAGTGAGTCCTTCCTTGCGCTATTTTGTCGTCATGAATAATACATGGTGGGTATCGGTTCGTTGTGTTAGGTTTCAGGTGTTTCGTTTGAAAATGTAAAAGGGACCGATTTGTCATTTGAAGAGGGAGACACGCAGAATCTGGTGTCTACACGGACACGGGGAGATTCGGGGATGGACGCCCACGCTTCCGGTCATGGGTCACGTGACTCGGTGTGACGGAGCTAGCTGAGGGGCTCAGAGGGACCGTATGGGATCACAGTGGGAGGGGCGAGGCGTAGGGGGCGGGGTGGCGGATAGTCCCAGACAGCATTAGCTGTGAGTCAAAATCTATTAAAAAATAAAAAAAATCCAAAACAGTTGATATATTTGGGTTTCCAAAAAATCCTGGAAAGGGATTGCAGAAAGGATCATTAGACACAAGTAAATATTTATTTTTCGAGTGTCGCAATTGCCAGAGATTGGGAAGCTTGTACGAATTTTGTTCATATTGCAGTCACATAAAGTATTTAAAAATTTATACACTTCTGCTTTCTGAAATACTTTTGCCAAGTAAGTGAGTTTTAGGCAAACTGTTCCTCCCTCAGCAAGCGATGCTTCTACTCTCTTCCGGGGTCCGGGGAGCTCTCGGAGTAACGGCACCGCTGCCTGAACCGCGAGTTTGGAGACAAGTGGCTCGCGGTCTTTCCCGCGAAGATTCACGTCGCCGCCGGGCCGCTCGCCATTTGCTCGTTTAACACTTCCCGAGTCGACGTTGTGGGGAGAAATAAAGTTGACAAGTCCTCCGGGTTTCCTCGAGTGGAATTTCACACAAGAGTTTTTTATCGAATGTTTCCTTCAAGACAGGATTTTCCTGTTATTGCTTTTTAGCCCACGGGAGATTTACGAGATAGCGACAGGAGATGGATGGTAAATGTATACTATCAAAGCTGAGCAGCCCCTCACTAACAGCAAGGTCACCATCACTGTGTCTGTATGACACATTCATACATGCCTTTTATTTTGTCTATTTTTTTCCAGCTGAAAAAACAAGAATCGCTCCTCACTGGCTAGGATTTGAGCCGTCAAAAGCATGAAGTGCAGACCGACTCAGAAAGAATAGAATAAGAGTGTATATAGAAGACTAATGCAATACAAGTATATACATTTGGCATATGGGAACTGATTGAATTCCTGTTAAGAAGTCTGAAAGGAAGTCTATCGTATCTAAACCTCGTGGTTTTTGTTCCCTGGTATTGCTGACAGTCTGCATTTCTCTCAAACCGTTACCAAAAAGGGAATGTTTCATGAATCCTTTATTTCATGGACCAGTAAGAGCACAATGAAAATTAGTGCTGTCACAGGATCTTATCTGTGCACAGTGCAAAATATCACAATCCGTACCTCCCCAGAGATGGCAAGAAACCCAGCTGTTATGTATTCTGCATACATTCTGTCTTCCTGCAGAAACTGGGATTATTACTCGACAACACATCCTGTCCTGGGCACTGATATAGGCACAGCTGGATAGGACGCAAAGAACAGCTAATATTCAGTTTGCTACCTGATTAGGTGTATCTGGGTCTTCAGGAATACAATTTTGACAGTGCATTTCAGCCTGGGAGCCGAGTGATGGGAATGATATTCCGTCCTTTCTGAATGTTTTCCAAGAAGAGACACAGTTTTGAATGGAACATCAGACTTGATTATTTGAGATAATCATGGGTGAAAGCCAAAGTCAGTGAGTTATGTGGTAACAAATTAAAATAATCAGAAAGTCAAATTATAATCTTTGGTTTTAACATTGGATTACGATGTACAGCCCTTAATATTCAAAAAGAAATTGAAAAAGCCAGTTTTTTTTTTTATTCGTTGTTGCTGTTCAGAGAAAAAAGAAAGATGATAACCTCATCACTGCAAGGGAACAGATGATTCCAATTTGTGGAATAAAATCACAAAATTCGCACCTTTATATATGTAGATGTAGGAAGCAAGCAGGTGGAAATCAGCCGAGGACCCAGCTTGATACAGTATGTCGTGGTCTCCATTTCATAGTTTTACCAAGTCACTGCTGCGTCGTGCTGAAAAGACGTTTCTAAACTCTGAAGACGGGGCCACCTGAGGTTTCAAATATCGTCTGCTTGAGATAAACCTGGCGGGAAATATGGGCACGGGGGCAGCCAAATAAATGATTTCCCCCTCTATCGAATTCAGCCGCCTAGACACGATAGCAGGACAACAGTTTAAAATATCACGCTGGTTTGGTGTCATCTCCCCTCTTTGCGGGAACAGAGCGCTTCGAGTGCAGATGAGTGGAGGAGATATCAATGAAAGGGGCAGAACATACCACCGGCTGCTGATGTAGCCCCCCCCCCCCCCCCCACCCCCCAATCCCACCAGAACAAACTCGTGGAGAGAATATCCATTTACGAACAGCAATTCACTCCTCATTTCAAACATGAGATGAAGGGATGAAAATGAGGTTCTGAGGCTGGCGATCACGCCCAAACGCGACGAGCGACAGTGATGACAGTGCCTTTCTTTTCTTTAAAATCAGCTAAGTACAGTTGGACACAGGCTTTGCATTTCTGCGTGTGCTGTGGGCTTTTTTGGTCATGCAAGCTGCGTTTCTTAGTCACTGAATGAGACCCTGTGGCTGTTTGTGCTGCAGACCAGTCCTGACGGTACTTATTTATCCTACAGTAAGTATCCTGGTCTTCCACAATCAAATCGGAAGGAGGGAAGTATGTATTGAGACTGATCATTGGTCCTGGATGACCTCTGAGACCCTATTCTGTCTTTGATTCGAGACACCATTATGATGTCATAGGAGAAGGAGTCACTGGTATTTCCTGAGGTGATTGACTCCACTCCAGAGGAAACTCCTATTTGGAGTTTCCTCTGATTTCTTCCTACAGTCTGAATTGCTTGTAGGTGCTGAGAGTGACAGGTGCTCTATGATTGGTTGGCACCCCATCCAGGGTTGTTTCCTGCCTTGTGCCCATAGCTTCCAGGATTGGCTCAAACCCTCTGTGACCTTGAATAGGACAAGCAGTTACAGGAAATGGATGGATTAACTCCACCTGTCCCTCCTTCAAGTCCAGTGGCACCTAGTGATTTTCATTCTTGGAAAATTGATCAGACCTACTCATTACCCCCCCCCCCCCCCACACACACACACACACACACACACACTTACACTTAACTTACAAGCAAGCCGCTCCACCAATCGGACGCTGACAAAATCACCGTCAGTAGAATGGTTGCATGGTTTAGATCCTGGCGTGTTACCAGAGCGAGGGATGAGGAAGTGGGGGAACAGATGACAAATAGGCAGATCACAGCTGCGGCTGGCTGGGGGGTTGGTGGGGGTGTAGGTTATTCTGTGGGGGTGTTTATTTATTTCATTATACTATTTATCATGTCGCATTGGCAAAAAGACACAGCAGAGTGTGGGCCGGCAAGGAAAATGTCAGGTATTTACATGGGTTGGCATTAACAACACCTAATGAAGCAGAGAAGAGTTCATTACCTTCCGGCGGACGGAGAAGGGGCTGCCTGGCTGGCCGATATTCTGCCTGGCTGGGAGGAATTTAGAAGCAGACTCAGGAGACTGAGAGCGGGAACCACACGCCAAGCCACACCCCCCTGCTATTTGCCCTTCGACGCTTTCCAGGTGAACCCCGTTTTTGCACGAGGACCTCACAGACAGAACCACTGCACACGCTGGGGTCACTTAAGGTCACCGAGGCCCAGCTATCCTTATTGTCTTTTCTGTAATTTTCTCTCTTTGTTTAGCCACTTAGCACAACTTTTTGATTTTTTTTTTATTTGACCAATTTAAATATATTGTAACACTTTGCATTTACTGCACCTTCATAATGCTTTTAAAATACATTCGTAGACCCTTCAGTGCACCTTTTATAATGCATCAATATAGCATTCATAAAACATTCATAGGCAGCATGTAAGTATACTTTAACATCCTTTAACAGCTGTAGTATACATTAATAACAAACATTATATGATAATAACAAACATTATAAACATATAATGTTTGTTATTAATGTATATTAAGGCCATTAAAGCATGTTAGGTTAAGGTATACTTACATGCTGCTTATGAATGTTCTATGATTGCATTATGAAGGTGCACTTAATGTGACGCGTTACCAAATATATTTTTAGTTAATGTGGGTTAACCAAAGGTAACAAGGGATCTGTCAATTTAGCTGCTTTATTGTCTTGATGGGTGCCTGGTGAATTGCGTATGGCTGTGGGACATGGGCTTAGCAAGAGAGAGAGAGAGAGAGAGAGAGTGTCCCAGTGAGAAAAGTGCAGATCATGCACCAATTGTTATGTGGTCTGATGGAAGACAAACATGATTTCAAAGTCAACAGCAGTATTTTCTAAATATATATAGCAAAGGCTGACTAGGATCATCTATACTCCCCCTGCAGGGTGCTATTTTATCATACTGCTGAACTGTGCCTCTTGGTAGTATACACTAAAAAAATCACACGCGGGGAAATCTTACATGTGTCAACGACATAAATCGCACCATTCAAAAGCATTCAGGTTATATCATTTCTTGCATACAGCTGTTTTATTAAATTGCTTAATAGTTTAGTCAGTATTAGGTCCCTCTGTGGTTGATTAATCTTAATGAAGTTTTAATTTTCACTAGTATTTCGAAGTGTGCAAATTAATCAAACTGCGCGGAAGTAGCTAATTTTGTTGCTGGTATTGTTTATGTAAATGTGTAATTAGGAGTTTGCTCAAAGGATCTGTACAGCTTAGATGGAGCTGGCTCTGGCATTAAACCAAAGTTTCATACAATTTCCAAACCAAACATGCAAGAACCAGATGTGGAGTCAGACTGGGCAACTCTGAGAGACAGGGCAGTAGGTAGAGGAGACTATGGATGGGTGGGGTGTGTTTAAGCATTTATATGGGTGTGCAAGAAGGCAGCATCCTACGCTTCAGACTCTTGCTGCAGGTCATCATTCTTAGCACATTGTTCTTATGTTCAGATGATTATGCAAACTGAGCTTGTCCAGGTAGCAATCACTACTTCAAGAGGAGAGGGTGGAACAGAACCATCTGCTTAGCTGCCATACTCAACTGGGACTGGTGGCAAAACCCCATAATCTGGGGTTTTCCGTACAGTACTATATGGAGACACGGTTCCTTTCACATGGTTTGTGCTCCCTTCAAACCACTAATCGCTTAAACGGATTGCTTATCACGGCCAATTAACACAGGCACTAGGAGTTCCTTCCCCGTTTTTCTGAGGGCAGGAAAATTAGACGGATTACTCCACCACCACCCCCCCCCCCCAGGTAGCGTCCCTGTAAGGCTTTGGAGCTAGATGGCCCCGGAACCCAGAGCTTGACTTTAGGATTTGTGAAAGTATCTATTAATGGCGCGTAATGCTTAAGCCACTAAGAGATACTGTATCGTTACGCATCATCGTCAGGCGGTCGAGGACGCCGGAGATGCTGGGACCCCCCGCCTGGCGGGCTCCAGCTGAGGCCATTTCCGTAGAGCGGCCCCCGCCTTTTCGCTCGACAGTGTTTTCTAGCACTTTCCTCCGTGGGGACGTTCGCCTTGAAAGACCCAGGGTGCCAAATCAGTCACCCGCCAGCCCACAAGGACTGCAGCTGACAATCAGGGCAGCACCGGCCGCTCGCCGGACCACCCACCACAGTATGTCAGCACTTCCCCTCCCTCAGGAAAAATTGGGGGGGGGGGGTGAGATGCAGGAGGAGGTGGAGGGGACTGGCAGTCTAAAAGGCTCGCACCATTCCAGAAGTCCGGAGCACTGTGGAGATAGGGAGTGATTTTATTTTTCTCTCCTTCCTTTCCTCCCCCTAACTACACCTGGAGATCCATTTCCAACCCCCCCCCCCCCCCCACCCCTGCTTTGGAGTCAGGCTGTTGATCAAAACTGAAGAAGCAAAATAAACAGCAATAAACAGATTATGTCTAAGCGGTGAGGGCCGCAAGGCAGCAGTATATTACCGTTATATACAGGCACAGTTGGATGCCCCGAACGGACCAATCGGAGAGGAGGACCAGACCGATCCGCTTAATAAAAAACTTTTATTTCCCCTATCCAGTCGTCATGGTTTCCTTCACGCTCGACATTAGCCGAGCAGCGCGTGGCGCTCCCTGCCTTCGGTCATGTGGGAAGCCAGGGAAGAAGGAGCGCGCTCCCTGTGGCTGAGACAGCCCTGTTTGCACCCAGAAACTACACGGAGAGCAATCCTCTGTTGTCAAGGGGGCAGCCATTTGGGGGCTCATCCGAATGCCCATCAGGACCGGTCACATGAGGCACGACTCTGAGGGATTAATTGGCCTTTGGGAGGATATGTGAGCATGTCGGTATCGAGGGATAAATATGGATAATAATAAAAAAAAAGATCAATGGAAAAAATCAGAAGCTATAAAATCAGTGACAACATTCCAGCCTCCGTATTCTAATTCCCCAGTCATGATTCTAATCATTTTTACACCTTCGAACACACTTTTATGTTCACATGCGCACAGTGCGATTTCATGGCATAAATCAAATTATATGACTGTGCAGTTGCCTGCACTGTCCTCCAGGGGGTGATCTGGGACGGGCAGTGGAAGTGCAGCCGTCAGTACCGCCGTGGTGCAGAGAGCTCGCGGTTTCTGAGAGTGACCTATCTGAGAGTGACCTATCTGAGAGTGACCTACGGCCCTGCACACACAGAGAGGGTGTCTCGCACACCTGTGCTGCGGTGACGTTTTCCCAAACCTGTGCGGACCGATGCCTACGGCACAGCCCCACAATCTGCGTAGCGGTGAAATCAAAAGGCATGGCAATTATCAGCTTGTGGAGGAAGGCTGTTATTTATTTTTGTTTATTTCTCTCCTTCTGCCTCGCTCCACGGTAATTTAACACATTTTATCCCTGTGCTCAGATAACAATCTCCTCCACAGTTATTTCAGGGGCTGTTTCGGCCAGTTCCATGAATATCTAATCAGCGGCATTTTTGTAGGGGCTTCATTACAGCATCCCATCCATGCTTGGTCCTGCAGGCGAGAGGAAGAAATCTCATCTCGTCGCTGTGGTCGGTAAAACACACACACGCACACACACAGACGCGCACACACACACAGACACACACACACACACTCCGCCCCCCCAAGGTCGCCCACTGAAGTGCCTCGTCTGTAGCCCTTCCAGGCCCATGGCTCATGGTGACACGGTGACAGACTGCGTAACCCCTCCCCAGACTCCCACCACATGCGACACAGCACGACCTCATCCTCCAGCAAACACTCTTTCTGCTAATGATCAGCCGGCAGAGCAGACCAACTGTTTAACATGCATGTTTAGCAAAAAAAAGAAGAAAAAAAAAAAAAGTAAATTCGAGTTTTGGAAAGAAATACAATCACACAGAATGCTCTGTGAAATATAGGACATTGTCATGCATGTCAGAATGTGTTTTTTTGGCAGGGGGGCTTCTTTCTATATATATCTCAGTAAGGGGTGGTGGGGACACTCAGATTTAAGATAAAAGTGTGCCACCCCCCATACATATGGGTTCTGATGCTGTTTCTTTATCTTTTCCCACGGAAATAATGACCCTAAAGACAAACAACAGCCTCAGATGAATGCTAATTACGTAACCGAATGATCCTGAGTAAAAAACGAATCCTTTATAAACTTCGAGACAAACTTTCTCATCTCGCGTATTTACATACGCTTGGTGTCCAGCTATTTTCCTTCTTAATGAATTAATTAGTTTGATTACCATTTAAAACGATTCCATGACCCGGGTTAAACGGATGTTAAAAAAATGCAGGGTTATGTACACGCTGGTCAGTCACTTGGTTCCAGAAACAGCCTAAAAACTCATTTCCTTTTTTTTTTCAAGAGGTCAGAGTAAATTTCTCAGAGCAAACTGACCTTAATTTGGTTTAACCAACACTTCGTTAACAAACAGCCGAGGGCAGTGAAGTCTTATTTGACATTACTGAAGTATGTTTATTTATTTTCACTCCGGTAATCGTGCGCTAACGTGAGGTGGGCCCGACACTGTCGCTCGTTTACAGCGAGTCCTCGTGTCTGTTTAACAGCACTCGAGTCGTACGGTTTGTTCAACCAGGGGCTCAGATCGAAGCCAATTAATTAAACAGGTCGGGTGAGATACTCCCCTGATGGGACCAGAGTCAGAACACTGCTGCACACAGAACGTCCCCATCCCCCTACACACACACACACACATACACACACACACACACACACACACACACACACAGTTTATGCAGTCTTCTTTCTGAAATTTCTGGATTCTAGCACATTCAAATTCGAGTACATTAAGCTTATCTCCGTATAATGACATCTGCTACTTCTGCGGTAACATAAAACATGTTTATACCGTGTAAGCACCGGTATGACCTGTAAGTAAATAAAAAAGACACACTTCTTAGTGGAATGAGGACAACATATTTATCGGTAAATATTTAATTCCACCAAAGCTCAGTCCAGCTTCTAACTGGGCTCGGAAGCTGCTACCAAACAGGTTTCAAGGTGGGTATTAACATGCTTCATTGAAGGGATGAGGCTCGGCACAAGGCCCCCCGCCAGTTAGGCCACGGCCCCACCCTCTCCCCGCTGAGCGAAAGCTCGGCTTCCCAGCAGCCCCGGCTGCTCCGCTTTCCCTGCACCGCAGTCAGCCCAGTAGCTGGTCCTGGGCCTTGCCAGTGGCTGCCACCCGTACCACCTGCCACCTTGCCCCTTACTGCCCCTCAATACCCCCCTCTGTGGATCTGCCCAGTTCTAAGGGTCACCGATCGTGGAGTGGAGCCCCTCAGTGTTAGGAATGCACACAGCAGGCCAAGAACACTAAAACTGCCCTGACACACACACAAAAAAAAACATTGCTTATGAATTGAACCCACAGTAGCCTCCCCGTCATGGTGTGATTACTCAATCACTTACTTAGGGATGAGCAGTCCTGTCCACAGACCCATCTCAAAGGTGGCTGCCAGTTAGTCAATTAAATTACCACCAGCACTCAAGAACCTACAAAAAAACCCCTGCATGCTGGGAGAAGGAGGACAATGCTTTTACACAGCAAAGCAGATGAGCTGGTAATACAATAAGCCATCGACCCTCCCATGACTCCTGAAGAATCACATAAAGCACAAAAGTAAACGATCAGGGATCTAGGGTCATCTTCTGTTAGGCTCTGACGTTTTAGGGAATTAGAACTCCTGATGTTTACCTACTCCGATGCCCTGATCACTTTAAACCGTAGGTGAGTGACGGAGAGCACAGTTTGTCAATCGTTTTTTTCCCCCCCTGTTTTATCCATCACTGCTAAAAACAAAACAAGCCCCCCCCCCCCCCCCCAGAGCTACATTTAAATAACCTTTAAGTTACTGCACCTGCATATAAATGGACTTGAGCGACTGGTGCTGAGTATAAGGATTGCGAAGAATGTACCGGAAAGTAATGTTTCCCAATCCGGACCTCATGGACCCACAGTCAGTCCACGCTTCTGCGGTGGGAGCTCGGTGGGACCAAGGACGTGGACTGACTGTGGGTCCCCAAGAACCAGACTGGGAAACAATGTTCTAAAGAATCTAAGCCAGTAAAAAAGGAACACAGCCTCCCCTCTACACCTTCCCACAGAACTTAAGAGGGGCTGAGGCTCTAAATGGCCGACATGATGTGCTTTCTGACTTCTCTGACATAAGATATAAGGGCTGTCACCCTAACTGAGAAACGCAGCAAATACTGCGCCGCCTGTTTAATCTTGTGCAGGAAACAGGAAGGTGGTCTTTTAATGATTTGCTGTTAAGTTTTACAGTGTTTATTTAAGCACCTGCTTGCGCTGATCTTTCTGCTTTGCTTTTTATTGCTTGAAACATACTCAGCAACATTTCTTTAACCTTTCTGCGGCTGACAGACATCGTTTTTATGGTTCTAAACACTATCTCTGAATAGCAAAAGCCCCCCTTTTTTTCCTTCTGTTCCCTCCCAAGTCGCAGATTGATTTTCATGTCTAGTTGTCAGTGGTGCCAAATTGACAACTAAATTAGGATCTTAATTATTTTTTTTTTAGAAAAGAAGAGAAGCTGACAGTTATGTCTCTGAGGTCTATTTGTGAAGTAACATTAAAAAAAAAAACAAAAAACATTTTTTAAAGAATATTCATTAACACTTTACTTAAAGTAGTCATATAAATGCATTATAGATACCCTTGTAGTGCAATGTAATGCATTCATAAAGTATTATAAACACAGGCATAACACATTATAGCCACGTTAATTGTGCATTATGAATGGTCTCAGCTATAATGCACTCTGCACTTTATATGATTCCTTTAAGTAAAGTGTTACCAAATATTCTACGGTATATTGATCTAATCACACATCAGTTTTAAGGTAAAGAGCTTTTGCTTTAACATTAATCTTAAAAATCCCCCCTGCCCCCCCAGCCCCACCAGGAGTCACTAAACCCCCCAAGTTGGCATCTTATTACCTTATCAGCTCAGCAGGGCACAAAATGAAATGTTCTCTTCATATAACCCTCAAAAGTTTCTTTAAAAAAAAAAAAAAAAAAAAAAAACTTGTGACAACAAATGAAGTGGCTCACTTTGGCTTTGGGGTTTTCGGCCTTTAGGAACTGGGCTGCTGTGGCAGAGCCAGGCCATTGGGGGGCAGGAGTGAGCACAGAGGTAATGGGCTGCTGTGGTGGAGCCAGGCCATTGGGGGGCAGGAGTGAGCACAGAGCTAATGGGCTGCTGTGGCGGAGCCAGGCCATTGGGGGGCAGGAGTGAGCACAGAGGTAATGGGCTGCTGTGGCAGAGCCAGGCCATTGGGGGGCAGGAGTGAGCACAGAGGTAATGGGCTGATGCCGAAAGCACAGAAAGGCAGTATTTACACCCTGAGGTGCGGCACATTTTAGCTGCCTGTTCTCATTTCATTTTTTTCTGAACAGTGTTGTTTATTTACCTGCTTATTTATTTATTTTTCGCTAAAATAATGGTTTTTGTGCCGATACAGGCAGCGCTCAATGGCGCACAGTTAACAGCGGGACAGAAACACTGCAGATTTTAAGCTGTAATTAACCTGATTATAGAGGTACCCCAGAAAGCAGATGCAGATGATTTAATCTCGTAAACAAAAGCTTAAAACATTTTTTGTTTCGTTTAAAATTGCCCACGACTTTTTTTTTCCCTGTATTTGTCGATAAAGTATTGTGCTTGCAGTGAAAGAAAATTGCTTTTGGCCAGTGAGGAGCTGTCATTCTCCGCTCTCTGGCCGCTTTCTTTGCATAACCGGGATGTGTTTGCTCAAAATATTAAGTATTAAATAATTAATTATGTATTAAAATTGTAGACCATCAATAATCTAGATCTCACAGCAAGTAAATACAGCTCTGGAAAAAATTAAGAGACCACACAGCACTTTTTTTTTTCAGTCTTTATGGGTGAGCGTCTGTGAATGATATATTTTATTTTTTGCAAACTGCAGCCTGGTTCTTCCCTGTTTCTCATTAATGAAGGGCTTCTTCCTTGCTTTATGGGACTTCAGTCCTGCTTCTAGGAGCCTGATACGAACTGTCCTAGCAGTGCACTTCACACCTGCACTTAATGTTTCCCATTCCTTTTGAAGGTCACTTGATATCATCCTACAATTCATGAGAAATCGTCGGATAAGTTAACGGTCATCTCTGGCATTAGAAAGTCGCTTCCGCCCACTGCCTGGCTGGTTTGTGGTCGTTCCCAGTATCTCGTGCTTCACCTTATTCCTGTGTACTGCTGCCTTAGAAATTTTGAACCTGAAAGCATCCTGCTGCTCAGCATAGCCTTCTGCCAGCAGAACCAGGATTAAACCAGGATTTAAAAATGCAGATTTGTTTAAAAATATAGAATGGTCTTTTAATTTTTTTCCAGGGCTGTACATGAGATCAGTGTATCACATTTTTCAATGCTGTGCACACAACTTTTTGTATTGGCCATGAGGAGTTAAAATCTTCTGCATAAAGACTGCAGTGCAGCTTAATTAACCAAAAAAATCAGTCTCACATGGTTTTCTCGACTCATTAACCATACAGAAAAGCAGAGCTGAGGCAGGGAGAAGAGTCACTGTCAGTACATAACGTTTTATATAACCTACATAAAACAAGAGTTTTTTTCTTCCTCAAAACATTGCAATTATGAAGCCAAATTGGATGCAGGACAAAAAAATTTTAGAACTTGCGAAATGAGTATTCCTGATGTTGATTCCACTGGATTTCAGTTTTTGAGTGAAACTAATGTAATACACTGCAGTATAAAAAAATCCACTCATGACACTCAAGCGACACAATGGATAGACAGTGCATCGTTTAAAGTGCTTTTACAGTATTTAATAAACTAATGCAGTGCATTAAAATAAAATGCCACACATCCTCCATTTAATTGACTTTTTTTGCGTAAAATAAATTGAAATATGGCCTGACGGTAATTTGGGGGAAAAAGTGGCTGTATTTGCACATTAGTGATGGAAATGGGTCCAGGCAGCATGAAAGCATGTGCGGCTGAACAGAAAAGCTGCGCTATATTCAGTGCAATTTGTATCCACTGGAAGACGGTGTTCTCTCGACTCCTAAACCTATCCATCCCTCTGATTAGAGGAGAGCCGATCAAATGGGCCAAAGCCGGCCCAAGCTGTCGAGGCCTTTTTGGAGAATGCGGGGTTCACGCGGCCGGATCAGTGACTTTAAAGGAGGGGGCATTAGCTAGATAATGACCCCCATGGCTGCAAGGGATTTAAGCCTCTTAGCAGATGCATTCTGAATGACTTCTTGACAGGCGACTTCACGGTCCTCTTGCTCTTATGGTAGCTGTAATAGCATGTGATATGTCTTATAGAACTGGGGGGTGTCAACAATTCAGGGTGGGGTAAAATCAGGAGATGACGGCACTCATTCACCTCACCTCTGCCTTGTTATTGATCCTGTAAGACTGAGCTCCCTTCTTTCTCTCTCTCTAACCCCAGAACACTCACCCAGACCTTGATGCCCAGCCCCCCCCCTTCACTGTCATTTCCACTGCCCAATGCCCTTTCGTTTGCAGTGACTTTTCATTCCTCCCCATGGTTTCGTTAAACCCGCCTCCACTCAGAGGACCATGTGACACCTCAGATCCCAGCATCACGTGGTCCTCTTTCCTGTCCGCCCCAGCGTCTTCTTATAATACTCTAGGTTCTAGTACTTTAATACTATAGATTCCAATACTTCTAATAATTGTAGTATTTATAATACTATAGATTCTAATACTTCTAATAATTGTAGTACTTGTAATACTATGTATACTCCTAGCAAGTATTTAAATTATTTCATCTTCACATGCAATGTAAAGGAATGTGCATATCTAAAATGTGTATATCAAAAGAAAGGTACTGCAGTAGTGTTTAATAGTGAGTTTTCCTTCTTGCTCCTCCTCTCTGCCACCCCTCCCCCCCCCACACACCTGATAACATATTTGTTATATTTCCTTTGAATTAGCTACCTACTAGATAATTATATGCATGGTATCATTTTGGGGTGATATGTGTCTTTGGGGGAGTGATATAGGGATGGGACGCATAATAATGTGTATTAGGATCCAGTCACCTGACTTACACTTGCAGCCAGTTGCTGGTCCCCTGCTGTGAGAGTTGAAATGGCCCTCAGTAGGGTACACGATCATGGAACTATATGACCTGTAGTGCGTAAAGACAGAGACAGGCTCAGCGGGACACTACAATACTCAGTGGGGTGCTTCCTCAGGGGACAGAGGCAGGCTTAACAGGGCAGTACATGGGGGGACAGAGGCAGGCTCAGTGGGGTGCTTCCTCAGGGGACAGAGGCAAATAGAAATGAGATAGAAACAGTGAACACTAGCGGCAGATATTTAAAATTTACATGTCAAGTGACTGGACCTGTATTATAAGCTCATTAAAAATGTGTAAATATGTTGATGATATTAGTTGGCATTTCACCTAAAAAGTGGGACTTGAGTTTTAATTTTGGCAATTTGAAGGTCCTTGTCTTTTCACGTTTGCTGCTCAGGCAGTAAACATCAGAAACAAGTTTCAAAGTTGCTTAGCTTGCCTAGATTTGTAAGATTGTATTTACTGGGATGGGACTCAGTTTCAGATATTTATTTGAAATATTGAGAGGTTCAACAGTGGGCAAAGGCTTCACTTTTGATTTTTATTCCGTCACTATTCTCCTTTTCATCTAGGATCTGAGAAATATATTATTCTTTGAAGTCACATAGTAGGAAAAGTCCTTAAAGGAAGGAAGCATGAAAAGAATGTAAACCCATAAATGTAATATTAAAGGGGATGAAAGATCTCCTTCTTCTTCTTTCGTTTTGAGGTGTCTGTGAAAATTACAGCTCAGAGCAACGCCATATTCTCCAAGGATAATTTATCTTTAGGAAGCAGGAAAGAAAAAAAAAAAGTTTCAAGCAGGTACCTCAGTGGAGGGTTTATTTATCTCTTTGTTTGTTTGTTTGTTTGTGGGGGTAAGAAGATAAATACCTTTAGTGGGTGAAGGATACTTACCAAATTATATGATCATCTCAGTCTGCCATATTTGTCTCATGGACCATGCACGTCTAAAATTGGATTTTATGTTTCGCCTCAGAGGAGATTTAATGTGATTGAAGCCAAACTACTCGTGGGGGGGCACATTGGTGATGGTTTCCCCCGAAAGACAACGGCTAATGACTCATTATTACGATCAGCCATCGGAAATAGATGAGATTGAGGTTTTTATCCTGATTAGCGCCTGTAATGGGTGTGACTATAAAACCAAGCTGTTCTTCTAATACTAGGTCCCAAAGACCGACAGTGTCAGCCTCCATTTTATTCCTGTGCCCGTCTTTTTGTCAGTTTGTGTCGTGATCTGCTGGGATCGACTGTGATCGGAGGAACCATAAGGGCCAGCTTATATTTGTTGTTGGTGTTTGGTCCCTCAGGAAATGGTGCGGGGCAAAGCAGTAGGTGACTTAAAGTAATAGAACATAATGTATGTTGAACTGTTCAATCTCCCATTAAAATGATTACATTTTTGTCATAGGTATATAGCAGTGGTTGGTACTGATTCGCTTGCAGAACATTTTTTAGCAATAGGATCAATTATGTGAATTTGATGTTTTTTTTTTTTATGAGGAATTTCACTTGGTGTGTGTTTGTGCAGATCCCCCCCCCCTCC
>JAODJU010000130.1:21927883-21944803 GCA_026776725.1 Gnathonemus echidnorhynchus | reverse complement strand
GGGGGGGGGGGGGGGGGGGGGGGGGGGTCGTAGAGGTGGGCTGATGTCAGATCTCAATTCCATCCCAACAAATGCTGCTGATCGCACCCCCACTTCCTGCAGGCTCAGTAGCGCCCTCTGCAGACCAGATCGCAGTGTGAATATGCTCTCATAGGCTGGTGGACACATGCATGTGACACATGCATTTCAGCCCTTCTTTCTGTTAATGCATGTTCTGCAGGAAGCTGTTATTTACATTTTTTTAACCATCCCTTCACCCTAATCTGGCCTCCTCTGTTCTCGGGAGCTGCTTCCTGACAAGATGCAATCAGCAAGAGTTCTATCAGCTGGGTCCTCATGTGAAGGGTTTTAATTGCTATTACTGAGTGGAGTAACCCCCCCCCCCCCCCACATTCTGGCACAGAGGCCTAAGCAGGCGAGTTTGTAACCAAGCACCCTAAATATCCAAAGAATAAGACATCATAAAATAATAATTCCTAAGCCGGTGGCAACATGAAGATTTTAATAATTATAATTGTAATAATAATTATAAACCGCGGGTCTATTTTTCTGCACTCAGTAGGTAAATGAGCTGTAAGAAATCGGTCCAGGGGCACCTCTGCAAGCGAGCTTGGAGCTGCTGGAATCAGACACCCAACAGCGGCCAGAAACGTGAGATCACCGTTCAGGTAAAAAAACAAAAAAAAATAAAGCAGACCTTAATCTGATTACCAGCCTCGTCTGAAACAGAGGACAGCGAGGGGGTGATGGAGCCCATGAATTTATCATCAGTGGATGTGGAAGTTAGTTGATTGTTTCCCAAGCCAGGGGGCGGGGAGGGGGGGTCTCCTACTTAGGTCTGCTAACAGTATGTTACATCCGTCAGACATGAAGCAGATTCCGACATGCGGCGTGTTCCAGCTCAAAATGCTGTCAGCACTGAAGCTGGGAGTAGCCGCAATTAACACGAGACAAATCGCTCGCATGCTTCCCGGCTGCCTTGATGGGGCCTCTCCTTTGTTCTCATGTAAACACAGTGCCTGTAATTCCTGCCCCCGTGACGATGTCTTCGCCCCCCCTTTCCCACCTCACTGATCTTCAAATATGTCATGACAAAGTCTTACAACAATCCTCTCAATGTTACAGATTGGCTGGCTCTCCATCATGCTAACAACATATATATATATTTTTTTCCTTTTACAACAGGCCAGGCACAACCCTAATCAGGTCCCCAGCAGAGAACGCACCCTTTGGTTTAAACAGCTTTGCAAATTATTCTTATCGAAGAGCTAGTGGGGAAAGCTTGTGTTGGTCTCCTCTACCTTCTGTTTTGTGGCCACATGGGTGGGCCGATCAATAGGTGAGACTTGAATAGGTGAATTCATGCTCAATGTACCATTTTTATACAGAAATGCTCTTCTATCCTGTTCTGAAGATCATTTTTAGCATACGTAGCATACCCAGACATGTATGGAATGTGTGGAACTCTTGACATGAACGTCCGGATGGAGATTCTTCATTGCAGAAAAAGCATTCTGTTTACAGTTGCTGTGGTCCATGTAGCATTGTCTAGGGCTTGTGAGAATCGTCCTTCTGGGTAGATATACGGGGCAGCCGCTCATAATGACGTGAAGGGCTTTGCTCTTCCACACAAGGAATTATGCAAGGAAAATGTTTGGGCTCTAGGGCACAGCCAAGGCGATGTGCTTGTTTAAAGGGTTTATGGGGGTGTTTTGCCTTGGGTTGGCCCTCACTGTTCTGCAAAATGAATTTAAAGAGTCTTAAATATACATTTCTCCATAAGGTTTCTGCCTGTTTCATATAACTCACCAAAACAACAGAATTTGAATGGTTCATGGAAATAAAGAATGCTAGTTCTTGTGGGTATAGTACCCTTGATCATATTGCTTATTAAAAATGCATAATTGCCTTTTCAGCCCATAGTTCTTTCAGCCTTTTACCAGGGTTTTTAATACATGACCGGAAGGAAGAAAGGTAAACTTACTCAAGGTCCCTGCTAAGTCTATGCTTATGACTGTGACCTGGCTGGCAAGTAAACGTAAAAAGCCTCTGATAGGCGTGGTGGTGGCATGGAAGAGGCAACTGGCAATTCTGGAGCAGCTAGACATGCATATTAAACAATCTTAATTTAATCAGCACACTCAAGGGATATTTTCACGGGAAAAGATATGAGGAGATAAGCACCGCTAAATATCGAGAGTCATTAACAGGAGCTGAAGCTTTTAAAACTAAATCCTTACCACTTACTCTGAAAGGCAAGACTTTCCCGAGCGTTACAGAAGTGGCGCTCTGCTAGACGGCTCTTTGATGTTGCCCCCGGTGGGTATGGTGGATGCAGAAATATCCAATTTAATGGATACTCACTAATTATTCAGGTCTGTTACATGGAAATTCAATCTTTGTAGGAATGTTTCATTCACACACGTGGATCTTGTCTATTTTCATTAGAGGTAAATATCCGACGTCTAAGGTTACGACACAGACCCGAGTCTGGAGTTATGAAGCGCACTGCTGAGATTATTGTTTGGAAGTTAATTAAACCCACATCAAACTACCGGTTCACGCCATTTAGAAGGGGTGTTGAAGATGCAAAAGCTATAGAAAGTGACAGACTTATTAGATGACTGGCTCATATGTCAGCAGAATACCTGTGTGTCTCCATCTGAAATGATTGTCTCTTCAGTTAAGCGTAGCATTTATAAGAAGGGGGAACTGAAGTGGCCCCATGACCCTGACTTGGCTAAGCACTTAGAAGATGGATGGATGGAACTGAGGTGGACTTAGAAGAAGCATAATGTGGGCTTTAAAGAGCAGTGAGCGAGGGGTTTGACCGTCACAGTATTCGGGCTAAATGGTGAGTTTATTAGCCTAAGAGAATCCTTCATTATTTGAATCTTGCAAAGGAGAACCGGTCAATGACTGGATAAACAGATGTCCCATGTCAGGTTTGGTGTGTGTGTGTGGGGGGGGAGGTTGCTGTGGGGGCTTTTCACCAGCACATTGAAACCCAGCTGTTCAGCTTGCACGAGGTTTCGTTTGGAGTTTCGGAGGGCTACCTGGGCGGATGCACAAAGACGACTGTCCCTGAAGACCTGCGGAAGGCGTTTCTGTCGTTTTACCCTCGTTGGTTTTGCAGTCGGTGTCTTATTTTGAATTATAAGTGTTTCTGAGTGCCAGTAACCTCCAGAGAGCTGGAAGTTGATGCAAAGCATTCAGTGAGGCAGAAGCCCAGAATTTGTTTTGGGATAAATTGATTCTTCTTGATTCTCTTGATGACATGGAAAAGGGAAATTCAGTCAGGTGTCCATTCGACTGGTGGGGTGGAGATATTTTATTGCAACTCTCCTGTAAAAGGAACATCTCCTTTTGCCAACACAAATGGTGGATGATGAAGGCCTTTTATTTGCTACATTTCTCAGCTGGCAGTAAATGCAAAAGCCAATTAGGAAGGTCACTTTCTATTTATGATCAGGGATCTCTCTCTCTCTCTCTCTCTCTCTCTCTGTCTCTCTCTCACACACACACACACACACAAACGAGGAGCATTTTTATGTCCAGCATGAACTTCAACATTTCCTTCCAATAAATATCAGCCATAAAACCTTAAAAATAGAGAACCATCTAGAAATGCTACAGCAGGCCATGGACGGCATCCTGGTACCATGGAAACACTGATGGTCACTGCAGAGACTGAACAAGCTTTGTCGGTTTCTAGCTGTCGTGTAAGTCTTGCTGTTGTGTGTTGCTGTCACTTATTTGCTGTCATGGTTGTCTTTTGGAGATGGCGTGCTCCTTGGCATTCTTGTAGCTCGATGAAAAATAAGGAGACTGAAGAAAGCATTGTAATTTACACAGTGAAGTGCCGAGCTCCACTCTAGTAGATGACTCTAATACAGCAGTCAAATATCAATGACTGTCCAATATTTGTGTTGACGTGTCTGGGATAGAATGATTCAATCATTTTCTTTCCCTGTGAATTTCCTTAGTTGGAGCTGTATGACCTGGACCTCCCTGCATTCTTAGGGACATACTGTCCTCTGAGGTTCAACCTAGATGACCCCCCCCACACCATAGCCAGCACCATAGCCGGACTGCATTGTCTCAACACAAGATTAAAAACTATGGAAGATTTATTTATTCAATAAGTAATTATTATCTAGTGTCAAGGATTTTAAGGAACAGACTGTTATAACAATGCCATTGACTTCAATTCTTTCTGACATCATTTTCGTTATTGTTCTTAAGCATTCAACAGCAGACATGTCATATTTGTTAACATTAACATCGTTTTAATTGGCATTCTCATTTTTGGAAAAAGTTCCAATGCATCATGATTTGGTAATAACATGTGCCCCTAGATTTTTTTATAGGTTTTTAAAAATTATCGTTTGTTTTGAAGGATTCAAACAAGTATGCCTGGGAAAAACAAGCAGTCGGTTTTGTTTGAGCAGCTAGATGACATTCGACAGAACGACTGGACAGCAGCACATTGTCTGTAGATGGGGTCACACTCACCTGTATGCTGGCTGCCTGAGACGTCCTCATGTCCCGTGTCTGAGGTCCAGCTATAGTGGGCTCATCCTGTCAGTCCAGCACTAAATCTGATCCCAGATCTGCTTGTAGTTTTGTACTTTCTTTGCATCCGTATTGATATCCCATAATTCAAGGATAGGTTTGCCAAGTTGATTCCTTGAATATAGCGACAGGAGGTGGCACAGTGATTAAGGACAGAATGTTGCTTGTTCCCTTGTAGCCCTAAATCTCTGGAGCCCAGCTGTGGACTCTACTATAAATTCTGCTTCTGTTTCATTAAAGAAATGGAGTTAAGCACCTTTTATTTAAAAATAACATATATAATAGTGTCTGTATTACCTCATGTCCTTGGAACCAGGTATCTATGAGAGGTTGGCAAGCCCCATATCTTCTATAAAAATTTGAAAATCTTTGCTGGTGCAGAGGTACCAGTCATTGGTGTACATGTACCTAATGAGTTCAAAGCTCTCTTTATTTTCTTTGATTGTTGCAATCGGAACATTTTTTTTTTGATTAATGTGTTTTTTTGGTGCGGGAAATTTGACCAGGTTCTGTAATTATAGTCATTAACGCGGCGAGATGGGATTACTGGGTACTTGACTGTGTATCATACAAAGAGGTCGGCTCAAATGAGAAATAGCGTTGACAGCCTCATGGAACCTGAAAGTGATTTACCATGCTGATACTCTGAATGGACCTTTGAATACCTGTGGATATACTCAAATAGGGTAAAGAAGTCGATGACAGAGACACTGCTAACAGTACAGGAATTAACAGCATGTTCTTGATGGTGCAATGAACCACTTTTAACATCTT
Source organism: Gnathonemus echidnorhynchus (assembly GCA_026776725.1). NCBI lineage: Eukaryota > Metazoa > Chordata > Actinopteri > Osteoglossiformes > Mormyridae > Gnathonemus > Gnathonemus echidnorhynchus. The sequence continues at coordinate 21,939,454 of JAODJU010000130.1, read as the reverse complement.
TTGTGTTTTGTCAAGACTTTGTGGAGAACCATCAGATTTAAACTTGGTGCAGAAGGAATCTTCCTGAAGGGACAGGTACTGCTCACTCTTCTGATCTTTAGGGAATTCAAAGATGGACTTTTTAAGGAAATCTGGTCTTTGGCTTCAGGCCACATTGTATGAATGACATAACTTTATCGGAAACCCGGGAACCTAGAACACATGTATAATGGGAGCAGTATCTAGAACACGTGTATAGGCTGGGAGCAGTATCAGTAAAAAAAAGTGCTGAGGATCAAGCAGGATTCTGCAAACAATTAAAAGCCCCCCGACAACTGAATTACCTCCTCCAGTCATCTGCGGAGTCAGTACATCCACTTGTATATTTTTTTTGGCTATTTTTCGCAGGAGTCGGGCCCTTGACGGATGCAGACCAAACTGAATTAATCATGTTCAACATCCATTCAGAAATCAAAGGATATTGATGTTTGATGTAGACCACGTTATAATTCATATTTATTTGAAACACTGAATAATACATGCTTCTCCTAGACTGCTTTAAGTCTCCTTTTAAATATATTTAAGTAGTTGAATTAATGGTGATCTCCCAGGCATCATTTTTCAAGTTCTTTATGGCGTCTAAGGAGATTGCTAAATACTTTCCGTTGAAAAAAAAGAAGCAACGAAGTCCAGAGCTCACCAGCATGACTCATTCTAATCCCAAGTATCTATGACCGTTAGAACATCACAGTGGGTTGGTAATAAAACTTTTTTTTTTTAATTTCTTTTTTAACTAACATTGGAAAAAGGTTCACAGCTTTAAATGTGAACGTCAGTTGTGGGTCCCATCTCCTCCCGTAGGGCATGAACCCACCTGGTAGGATGTTGGGGTCCTTGGTGGACCAGCTGGAAGTTCTGCAGTCACTTCCCTCTCTGTCTTTGCGTCTATGTGTAGCTTCTCATCATGTTTGCGTGGGTCTTTTCTGGATACTCTAATTTGGGATTTCTCAGTCTGGGAAAAAAAAAATGCAGCTCTTTGAGTGATCTTCTCTAATTCGCTCATAGTGTGAGTTTGCGCCATGTTCTCATGTTCAGAATCTCCCGTGCTGTGTGCTCTCTGCTTCCTGGGACAGACGCCAGGCTCACTGCAGCCTTGTACTGGGTAATTAGCTACGGACGATGGATTGACGGTAAATTTACGAAAGAGCACCAGACGCTGGCCAGAACAATCAGTGGTCTGTACGTGTGATCACATCATGGTTGTAGCCATTAACTAACCCCAAATGCAGTCCTTTGGATACTCTCTATTGAGCTGTATCTGCAGCAGCTGACGAGCGTCAACGGACAATTTTCTCAAGGACCTCCGGTTAATTCTATCCCTGCCAAACCGGCAGCATCCTCCGTGGCATGGCAACACCGATACCGTGGCAACTGCCGACACATAATCAGGACTCCTATAACCGAGAGCCGCCTTGTATCGTGTTCCTCCTCTGTGTCTGGATGTGTCCACATCTACTGACGTATTTCCCTCAGCAAATTCCAACGCAGATGCAGTTAGCAATTTTTTTTAAAAAAAACTCCATGTTACAGTACTACTAGGGAGGAATAATGTATTAAAAACCCTGGTAACACTTTACCTTAACTGCACCTTCATGATGCCTTTATAATGCATTCATAGAACATTCATAAGCAGAATGTAAGTATACCTTTAACATCTTAACATACTTTAACAGCTTTAATATATATTAATAAACATTTTATGATTGTATTATTATAATGTTTGTTATTAACGTATATTACAACTGTCATGTCTTGTTTGGTGAACATATTATGAATGCAATGCTTTAAGACATGCTAAGGTATACTTGCCTGCTGCTTATGAATGTTCTATGAATGCATTATGAAGCTGCACTGACTGTTCTATCAATGTGTGATGAATGCATTATGAAGGTGCAGTTAATGTAAAGTGCTACCAGAAAAACATTGTTGCAAGAAGTATGCATTAACTGCATTTTTGTAGATTTTGCGCCTATTTTATGCCCTTGAAAAAAGACCAGTAACCTTATCAGACAAAATTGTTTCACTGAGCGCACACCTGTGCTTAGTGGGCTTCCATAGCCAAACTGTTAAATAGCAAGGTCCGCGTCATTCATTACATGTATCGCTGACACCACGTTTTGTCCTTCTAACAGACAACGGCTACCAGTCCATGCTAATGGCTTTTTTTGTCGAAGCGTTAAAGGACTTGGCTGAAATATAGACACCATTGTGAGGTGTTAATTGAACATCTGTTCCGGCACTTTAACTGCCCGCTGTGATGTTTGTTTGCGTCCGACGGCGGTACAATAAGCTTTGGCGGAGGCTTGGGCAAACGGGCCACGCCAAGCGATGGCAGATGATGACACATTCAGAGAGGTACTGGCTGGCGTTGATCAACTGGTGACCCTTCCCAAACTACAAGTGGGTAACTCATTTCATTTGGTTTCCCACACAAGGATTTTTTGGATGAGTTCCTCTTACAGCAAAGAGAAGTCATTATGCTTTGGTGTCTAACAAGCAGGCCGCATTAAGAGTAATTTTTGCCTTTTAAACCTCCACTAGAGAAACTGAAATTTATATAGCAAAGGATTTTACTAGACACTACACACCACTGAGGTAATGGTAAGAATCAACCTGAATGTGGTTTCATGTGCCTCCTTGTCTCTTCCACAGGTTATCTGACTGTGACCATCGAACAGCACCCCCCTGTGGTCGTGGGAGAGACGGCCACGCTTAAGTGCAACTTCAAGACCGACGGCCGGTTGAGGGAGATTGTATGGTTTCGGGTAAGTGGGTCTCCCTTGCTGGCAAAGGTTAGAAATATCTGGTCCTGAGCTAGAGATCGGCTGAAAATATGGGCCAGCTTTCGTCCAGGTCACCAGATCAAAGTCAGAATTGACTTCGTTTGAAATCCTTGATTGCTTTTCGGATGCAGGTGCTCAGACTTTTGCAGGTGGCACAGATCGACCCAGGCCGATGTGTGTCAACCGCGTTCTACCTGCCAGTCAAATCCTGTTCTCTGATACCAATGAAACCAGGGAGGGGTGTAACACATCCAAACTGTGACTGATTTATTCCCTCTTTACGGCACCTCAACTAAGAGCATTCTGCCCCGAACGATTTATAACCATCTAAAATGAAATCAGTGTTGTGGGGAAGCCAGTATTAGACAAAAGAACTAAGATAATGAAGAAGTTAACTAGGGATTCTGGCTAATGATGGTGAGGAATCCTGTCACTTGCCTTAATGTTACTGATTTTTATATACATCGTCAGGTATACGTTTCAAACGCAGAGGAATACGCCTCAGCAGTCATATTTCACTGCTGCAAATAGCCCAAAGATTTGGCGGAGGATTAGGAAAGCAGGACACAACAGCAGAACCACTGCACAGATGCATCCAGAGCAAAATGACATTGTGATCTTCCTCAGCTCATTACAGCCCTCCCCAGCTGTGTTCTCTCAAGCCATCGAAAATCCTGTTTGGTCGTTTTTTCGAATATTAATTTTAGATACATTTGTGTGTTCGGTAATAAAAGGTTTCTTTGTTCTCGCTGTGAATCTGCCAGTGTCTGTGGATAATGAAGACGGAAATGCAATCCTTAATTACGCAAAAGCGAGGAAATGGCTGATGCCACATTATCAATAATTACGGGGGGTGTGTGTGGGGTGGGGGGGAGCTGGCTTTTAAAGAAAACGCACTTTGGGAGAAGAGTCACATATGATGGATTTGCCATTGACATTGGTAGGAATATTACGCTGCGTTCATTCGACACTGTGACGGGTTTTTTTTCTTTCAGCCGGTGTTAAATAAGCCCCTCTGTTTGTTTAGCTAACATCGCAGTTTCCTCCAGGCTCATTGCCTGAAACTACACCTTAAAGGAGTTGGTTACCGTTTCTAACAGCAATATTTTCATAATGCAGCAAAGGCCCTCGTTTTTGTAGCTCGGAAGCCCTTTTGGAAAGAAAAGAAACTTAATTAAGAAATGGCTACCCTTTGAAGGGCCAGGAAATATTGAAGCAGGTTAAAATGATGATGATGATGTCTAAACTAAATGAGACCGACGGTCTGCTCTTGTCTGTCTGTTTGGCTTATAATCGGTTGTCTTCCAGACCTATTTATAGAGATGCTAACCTTTCAAGGCAGGAGGTAAGATTAATAGCGCTTAGCAGGAATTATATGTCATGTATGACAGCCGGACATGTTCGTTGGGTGAGGGGAGACTCAGAAAGCCCGTAGTTTTGTAACGTTACGGCATTTGCTTTAGTTGGTATGGTTTGGCAGGCGCCTACACGAAGATCAAGCTCAAAAACTCAGCTGGAACCTCTTGGAAGTCAGGCTGCTGGATATTTGCTTCCAATGAATTTATAACACATGGCAAGCTATGTGACACTGTTTGCTGAGCAGCAAGAATCTCTCACCCACCGTTCAGGCGCTGGTTTAGTATTAATAGAACGCAGAAGATCCCGCCAAGAAGGAGCTGAGCATTGTCGGGCTTTTGGAGAGGCATACCAGAGGTTTGGGAGCAGCTGGCAGCCTGAGATCCGCTTTATCGTCCAGAGAAATAGAAAAAAATAATCTGGCTCCTTTCCCGAATCGGCACAGATAATTGAAGTTTACCAGATCTGCTTGGTAGCAGCCTGTCGCGTGGTGGTCATTCCACAAGGTCAAGGCAGACTTCTGGTGAGGAATGGTTAAGACAGGGACAATCTCAGCATGGACTTCCTCTTAGAGGCCTCACTCTGTCTCTGCGTTGGCCAGCACCCGTCACAGCGCCATCACATCAGTAGATCTGAAGCGAATTGTGGTTTGAAAAGATTGAACACAAGTATAATGACAATGGTAATAGTAGGCATAGTGATAGCCACAAAGAAAGAGAGGGACCACCAGGGTTAGCTACGGCCTGATAATCTGCGCTTTTATTAAGTGTTTGAATTTAAGTCCTTTATGTTCTATTCATCCAGCTGTAAAACTGCATTAAGAATGAAGCTTTTGTGTGTAATAGTTTGCCGTAATGTCAGTTTGCGATGAGGAATATGATAATTCATCACAATTCACATTGTAATTCCTCTTTTGGAAGAGGAACGGGAGATTAGAGGATGGTTCAACATTAATCAGATGGAATTAGAATTCAGTGAATCGCTGTATAGATTAGATATTTGACCAAGAACAGGAACGAAAGAGAACAGAGAAACTAAGGGACTTTTTATACCTAGTTTTGCTAGTTTTCCTTTCTAAAATATTTAATTTCCAGATATATCATTAATTGATTTATATGTAATTTACAGATGTTTTAAGATTTGAATCTTTTTTTAAAAATGTACATGTATGAATTGGGTGATTGGATCAGTGGACAGCCAAGACGCATCGCCATTTTATAAATGTTTTTCTTTTATTTTCATTTTAAGATGATTTGAAGTCTTAATATAAATGTTTCATGATATCTTAAATTTAGGGATATATAAAGTGGGAGAGAATATAACTTATCATAAAACTTTTCAAAATGTTAATTTAGCCAAAGAGGTATGTCATTCTGAAATTTTAATCTTTAGAGAATCATCCATCCATCCATCAATCTATTTTCTTCCACTGATCTGGGGTCGGGTCATGGGGGCAGCAGGGGCCAGCCACCTCTCCCCAGCCACCTCCAGCTCCACCGGGGGAATACCAAGGTGTTCCCAGGCCAGCCGATAGATATAATCTCTCCAGCGTGTCCTGGGTCTGCCCCAAGGCCTCCTCCTGGGTGGACAAGCCCGAAACACCTCCCCAGGGAGCCATCCACCTCAACTGGTTCCTTCCAACGCAGAGGAGCAGCGGCTCTACTCTGAGTCCCTCCCGAATGTCCGAGCTCCTCACCCCGTCTCTAAGGCTGAGCCCAGCCACCCTGCGGAGGAAACTCATTTCGGCCGCTTGTATCCACGATCTCATTCTTTCGGTCACTAACCAAAGCTCATGACCATTGGTGAAGGTAGGAACATAGATCGACTGGTAAATTGAAAGCTTTCCAGTTCCAGTGCTTTCCAGTTCAGCTCTCTCTTTGCCACGACATAACGGTACAGTGTCCGCATTACCGCTAACGCTACACCGATACGTCTGTCGATCTCACGCTCCCTTCTTCCCTCACTCATGAACAAGACCCCGAGGTACTTAAACTCCTCTGCCTGGGGCAGCAACTCATCCCCCACCAGGAGAGGGGGCAATCCACCCTTTTCCGGTCGAGAACCATGGCCTCAGACTTGGAGGTGCAGATCCTCATCCCGTAGAGAATCACTTCATTTAAAAATATGTTTAATGGCCAAGAAATGATTTCCATACATCTTTAAATGATTAAAAGATTTCTGCGAGGAGACAGGAAGTAATTTTGAAATATCTCTAAATCACCGGGAAATCCCATGAGCCAAATTATCATTTATAGAGTTTGAAGATATCATTAAATTAATTTTTAGATATCTTTAGCTCGTTTTTAGATATCGTCAAAAGATGCCCCAGAGTGTGCTGGGTTGTCATCGCTACGAGTCAGCTAGCGATGTGCGACGCACGCGGTCATAAGGCATCATAAGGAGGTCATAAGGCACAGTCCCTGGTGGACATCGCTAAAGGCAGCCGCTAATATATTATAAATGGACTTAGACCATAGACTGCTGCCAAAGTGTCATTAATCTCTACTTCTATTTCACTAAAGTGTCAGTTTGGTTCACCTCATCTTTTCCATCTGGACGTGGCAGAGACGGACCTGCCCCGGGGGAATTGGCCTATCTGTACAGAAATCAGAGACCTGAACTAGAAGCTGTGTGACCCATGCGGGGGGGGGGGGGGCACATGCACCGATTGGTTTGCTGGAATTACAGATTGACATGTATCAGGGAAACAGAACAGAGCTAAAGAAAATCCAACTTTACTAGTCAGGCCCTCAGCATAGTACATGGCCCCTAGCAGAATGTTACATTCGAACGTGTGTGCACCCACATTGTTAAGTCCTTTCCTTTAAATCCTCAGTACTGAAAGGACATGAGCCACTGACTGAGGTGCATAGCTGAGGCAGCCAAGAATGACACAAGTACGTGGTGACAATGGATATGACCAATCACAGAGCCGAGGAACTAAATACAAGATGCAGAGTTAAACATGGAGCAAGAGAACAAATCATAAGTCAAGACCAGGACCAGTCTAGCTAATCCAAATCACAGAACTGAACCAGAGACCCGAGAGATCAGGAAGCGAGACCTAGAGAATAGACAAGTAAGACTGAGTAGGGAGACCCTAACCACCACATGGAGACATTAACCAGACCAAGCATGAATGTTTTGAAATTATCTCAAGGAACCACCATGCCTGTGACAGGTAACTGATGAACTGGATTCAGAATTGGTTGTGACATTATTCCACAGCACGACGGCTCTGCCCGGACAGGGCAAGATCTATTACAAATTGCCATGGCTCAGATTCAATCAGGTTAGTCTGGAAAAATTCTTAAATTAACAAATGGATTCTGTACTGAGAATATTATAAATTTATAAGTATTTTTGGAGTCCAAAATATTAATTGTGTATGGAAGATCATATGGCACATAGTTAATATTTTGAGAACGAACAAAGAATTGGCATTTAATGAGAATGTTTACAGACAGTAATTCCAAACTGGTTGATGCATAACTTCCTTAATTATGTGTCTATTATCATTATTGCATTTTTTATGTTTGATATCAACATACTTCTGAAGTAGACATTTGAAATTGTTGTGCTTGTAAGACTGATGATCTGGACCGTTGGGTCCAGCATGCAAAGAGAAACATCGAACGTGTATCAGTACTGGAAACAGGGGCTTTCGGAATCCCTATGGTTACTCAGAAACGCTGCACGCATCATAAGTGATCATGTGTCGTTTGGCGAGACTCCTGGGAAGATTTCCCATTACAGAGCCTCATTATGATGTCACCCTTCCCATTGGCTGGCCCTCTTCTCAGGCTGGCCACCGATTGGCTGTACCTGTCATGTGATCTATATTGGTTATCACTCATTTGTGTCATCACCAATGCCCCCCCTCGCAGCGGCACTGCCTACGTCCTCATGAGAGACTCCTCCAGAGCTATTCACACAACAGGAAGTTCACAGCTGAGACATAAAAGGTAACCCCACTCCCACCAGACCACCCACATGATAACTTTTGCTCCGGCATACATTTTCTCTGAAAGGAAATTTGAAAATGGCCTTCTGCCTTAGGTTAAGTAATTCAGAAGCTTTGCGATGAAATGTATGGCTACTTTGTGAGAATGAGCTGAAATGAATGTTACACGTACCAACAGATCCATTAAACTGTGTTCCTTACATTGCTGATGAAGGACATTCCATGAGGTTTTGTTGCACACAGGAAACACCATCGCCATCTTTCTATATGACTCAAAGTACCTGTGTTCATGTTTAACAGTTCTTTGCAATAGAAACCTAATGCATGCCTTTTCTGTGAAATTATTACAAGAAATTATATTGAAAGAAAACTCAAGAAAACATTGATCAAGGCCTTTTCTGAACTCATAAGATAGATATAGGTATTTTCCAAGACCATCAGAAGATTGCAAGATGTCCGTTATGTGTTTGTTCTTTACCTTCTTTGTTTCTGCCATCTTTGACTTTTTCTTGTATGCCCTGTGGGCTGACAGGGGTCCGTTCTTCTAAGTCAGCTGACAGGAGTTCATTTTTTCTATGCTCTCCATAAGTTTTCTCAATAACCAAATATAACTAGTTACTAGTGACTTCAAGCCCAAAGGAACTGCATGGGTTCACCCTCCTGTGGGGGTTGGACACAGTGCAGATGGGGGGGTAGCTGAAGGCAGGAGCCTCAGCAGACCGATAGTCGATCGGGTACCAAGACTGACTCTTGAGCTGGTGTGGGAGAAATACTGACTAGATATAGATGGGGTCACCTCAATGCGCGGCTTGGGCTCTGGAACCAAACTCTTGGAGAGTGGCTGGACTGTATTCCACACTGGAGTTGCCCTTGGTGAGAGGTACCATAAAATGGATCAATGGATGGATGGATGGATGGACTTCAAGCTTCACCATAGGGCAGGGGTGGGCAATCTTATCTGAAAATGGCAAACGTATATGCAGGTTTTTGGGATAACCATTTGGTCAGCTGTTCAAACCCAGGTCCTCTAATTAGTAATCTAATTATGGAGTTGCAGTGAATGGAGTTCTGGTCATTTGCAGTCTCTCAGTGACCGAATGGATAAGGCCACCTCCCACTGACCATGTGACTGGTTTCTGGGCAGTGATTGGCAGCAAGCATTGATCCCACCCACTTTGAGTTTTTCCATAGCTTTTTACATCTTTATAATGTTTTGCATGGTGGTGTTATATTCACAGCTAGGATTGCATTTTGTTTTTGTTATTTCAAAAAATAATACATATTACAAAGAACTAGTAAATAGAGATGGTAATTGGCAATATTACTGCGAGGGAAAAGAGGCCTTGAAACTTAGCCTAAGATCATCATACTTCTGTCCCAGTTTGGTTGGACTAGTTCCTCATTGGTTCCTTCATCAGTTCCAGTTGAGCAAAACCAGACGGCCTCCAGTACTTTGGTTTCCCGAGGCCTGTATCTCCTGTCTTATTGAGTACTCTTGGTAGCTTCTCACCCCCCCCCCCCCCCCCCCCCCCAAAACCGGGGGGGGGGGGGGCCATGTGGGGTTCATCATTTTGCTTTATTCCTCTGGGTATTTGCATGTCCCTCATGAGCAGTAACTCCCAGGTCTTATTTTCTGACTGCCACATTCCTGAGTTTTTTCTTTTTTTTTAATTCCCTTAATACAAACGTGCTATTTGAAGACACTGGAGAATTTTCAAAGGAGCCTCTTCCCAAACAGCAGCCAGATCCAGGTTTGTAACCACGGTGATGCCATCCCTGCTGCATTATTACAACAGTTACAATGTCTTACCTACTTTATGGGTGAAATAAATTTTAAAATGGCATTTCAAAATGGCCCTATAATTACCGGAATTTGCAGTAAAACTCTCAGAGGCCAAAACGTTCTGAATAGTTTAAAATGTTTTAAAGCCCTGATAAGATTCCCAGCTCCATTCTGCTGGTTTTGTAATCTCAGCCGTGAAGAGATGCTTCTCATTCTACGTTGTATTCTTGTGTTGTTTTTATTAATCAGTCTATAAACATTTTCTTAGGACATCATATATGCACAAGCGAGTCTGCCACAAAGTACAGTCACCTTTCCAGATGAAATTATAAAGCAAAAGGAAAAGAAAAACTCTGAATGCCAATCCAGGGAAAAAACAGAAAATTATTTCCTGACTCTTTTCAAAGAAGGCGAGTGAGTCACTCTTCTGGAAAATAACATTCACGGAAGCATAAATGCCAAAAGCATTTGTACAGAGTAACGAAAAAAACAACAACTGGATTACAGAACACAGCACTGAGATGTGGGTGAATGTTGAATTACATCATCCCGTGTCAGCATATGACTATTTATACCAAAAATAAAATCACATAATGTCTTAATGACCTTCTTGCTTAATGTACAGTAGGTGTAACAAAATGACCATTTCATCAGCCGTTGAGGATTAATTTGTATGAGCTTCATTACATAATATTAGAATTTGTTTTTGTAGTATGTCAATACTAATAAACCACAGTAAAGTGTGTAAACTGTTATACTACTGAAGATGATGGGATTTTTTTTAACTAAGCTCCTGCCAACAAATCATCTTAGGAAGTGATTCACGATTTACATAATTGCTTGAAAACAAATCTGTTTTTGTTTATTAGGCCATTTATGCAATAAACAATAGCAAAGAAGAAGTGTAGTATGATATTCATGGTTACTCCAGGATGAGGTTTGAGGTGAGTTTTTGTGTGAGGTTACTGCTGTAATTTCAGCATGCAGCATGTCGAGGTCAGATCCTGGGTGTACAGGCCTCAAACTTTCGAGCAGTTCAAACAGACCAATCATAACTTTTCAAGCTAGAAAAAAACTGAATCGAGAATTTGTCTTAGATTTAGAGATTCAGTGTCAACAGTAATGGCATGTGTGGGAGCTGTGACGTGATTAGCTGTCAGACCAGGATTAACATGCCAAAGCACATCTGATCAAAGATGGCAGCTGTCCTTCTTGTCAACTGACATCAATCAGGCATTGCCATTTGATGCCTGTTGTGGTTATACCCCGTGCCGCTGTGCTTCTGGAACATTCTCTCTCAGTCACTTCATGCATGGAGGAGGTGACTTTGGGTGAATGCCTTTCGAAATTAGCCTATTCTGCTAATTCTTCATGTAAAATGCTCTTTACATCCACTTACTGACTTCTACAACATGGCATATAACTACTTTAAATACAGATGAATGGAGACCAGGATGTATAGTAAGGAGTGTATGCTGAGACAGTGTGTTGCCACGCCCACCATGCAACAAACCCCCTCGGGGATGAGAACCTGAGTGCAGCTATGCGGTGGTTGATACCTCAGCACCACCAGTGTTGGGCATTTCAGGTCCAGAAGCTACAAATCCAGACCAAGATTTTGTTTCTACCAACCAGCTGAGTACTCT
>JAODJU010000130.1:21911224-21927783 GCA_026776725.1 Gnathonemus echidnorhynchus | reverse complement strand
TTATGCTCAACTGGTTGGTAGAAACAAAACCTTGGTCTGGATTTGTAGCTTCTGGACCTGAAATGCCCAACACTGAGCACCACACTACAGTAGTTCAGATGGAATGGATACAAACTCAAACTAACCATACCAGAAATCATTTGAAGCCCCTAATCAATATATTGTACGATTTTTAGTTGTGAAGCAAAGTTGGTCACAAATGGAGGTGTTTCTTACCGGCTGATATACTAATTACCAACAGTGAGGCACTGTATTTGTGGTAAAGGAATCAATTAATCCTAGCAATGTGGTCATCACCTTGCCTACAACGGGATCAGAAACAGCAGCTTTGGATATAATCAGATGTGAGTAATTCAGGTCCAAAGAGTACAAACCAGTTGAGTATGTAGAGTCACAGTCACAGAGTACTCAACTGGTCAGTTGAGACAAAATCTTGGCCTGAACTATAACTCTCTGGACCTGAACTACCCACCTCTGGATATTACATATAAATCTTCAAACCCATCACTAGAGTCATGGACTCCACATTTAAAATGAGTCCAAAGCAAAATAATTAGCAATCCAGTGGTGACCTGGGTCAGTTTTATCTGAGGCTGCACAGGTGCTGGAGCCCCTGACAGGTAGCGAGAGCCGTATTTAAAGGGCCGACGTAGAAACTCAGAGGTCAAGGAAGCTACACGTGACAGCAGTGATGTGACCATCATGTCACACCACGGCATCTGAGCTTTCTGGACGATTCCTTTTACATCTGAAGAGACCGGAAACGCCGGCAGATTGAAACATTCGCTCTCTTTTTTTTTTTTTCGACAAGTACATTTGGCAAGATAACTGGCTTGATAGATCTGAGCTTGGTAAATTGCCATTCTAAAATAAAATATTAATGCGCCAGGTATGTCAGGTTGTTCTTACCCCAAATAATAGTTATCAGGTTCTCTTCCTTGCACCATCTCACAGTTGTCAAGCACTGCTTTCCTGTGGATTAAGAGATAGATCAGTCTTGTCATTATCTTTTTTTCTTCCATCTGTATGGTGTATTCCTATAAGCGGAAGAGTATAAAACTGTAAAATATGAACTTGGAAAAAAAAACACTCCAAAAAAAAATAAAAAATACATGCAGTGTTCTACTGAAGTTCATGTGGATGAGACAACTGAGCCCGTAAGAAGATCCCAATACTCCAGAGAATTCAACTCCTCTCCATCTAGTTCTTGAGCACTTAATCTTCAGGATAGAACAGAAAGGTCTTACTAAGTTCTTACATTTTCTGCCATGCTTGGACCAGTAACAAATCCTTAAAGTTTCCTTCCTGTAAGGATTTAATGAGGATAATATTTAGTTACAAATCACCAGCTTTATGTTTGTGCCATACTGATTCTAAAGGATAAATTCAGAATAAAAATATTTTAACTTTAGTATATCCATCCATCCATCCCTCTTCCATAATTGTTTGTCCAGGTCCAGGTCTATCCCAGGAAACACAGGGTACAAGGCAAGGGGCTCTCAGAATTCAGAGTAAAAATATTGTCTGGTCAACACCAGAATAAAAGAAAAGTAATAGCCTGTTGCACAAAAGCATTTCACTTCTCCAGAGATCCTGAAATTATAGCTGTGAAGGAGAGAAATTATTGCATGAAAGCTGAGATGTTTTCCAATAGACTTTTTGCGGAAAAAAACAAGCAGAGAGTAAATGTATACATTTGAGTTGGAAAGGAGTGAGGAAGGTTTGGAGTGAGGAAAGAAGTGTTTCTAGTCGGCCTCACAGGTTGGTTTGGGCCCAGAAGCTCAAACCACCAACCGTGCACCATACATTTTTTAATGAAGGTGTTCACTTTCTCTGTACACTTTTCTTCCTGTCCTAGCAAGAGGATCTGTAAACAGAGAGAACGAAAAGTATAAAAACAACAGGGATGAGATTAATGACCTTAACCATTCTGTGAACAATTTATTTGTCAATGAATTAATTAATTAATGTTTATCCCGGTGTTTCCCAATCCGATCTTTGGGACCCTCCAACCCTGATTTCGCTCCCTCCCAGCTCCCGGTACCAAAAATGTGGACTGCCTGCGGGTCCACAAGGACCAGATTGGGAGACACTGGCTTATCCTATCATTCCCCATCTCATTGCCAGTATGTTCTCCATCAGAACTGATATATAGAAAATTGTATTGTGGTTTGGAGTTTGCTGGTATGAATGATTATTGTATATTCCCCTTAAGTTATTTGTCTATTGTGCGAATGACATGTTGACTTACAATACTTGGGGGGACACTTAGGGAGAAGCAGCACTATCTGTGCCCCCCCTCAGTGGCGCCCCCGCCGCAGGTTCCTTTTACAGCGCCTTCAGCACCATCGGGCAGCTTAACTCGCGCCCAAGTAAATCCCATTAAAGCTCTTGAAGCAGGGGCGATATCACGGAGCCGGGATGCTAATGGGCTGACTCTCAGAGATGCCATGCCAGTAAGTGGAGGAGAGCGGTGGTTAATACGAGTGGTATTCCATACACAGGCTCTGGGTTGCGAGGTGCCCAAAAATTGTGGGTGTGGCCAAATTAAAAAATATGGGCGTGGCCAATCCCAAACATTGTGGGCGTGGCCAGCCCCCAAAATTTCGAGAAAGCAATGCTACTTCCTCACCAGATTGATGAGGGTCTTTATTCAAACGCAAATTGTATTTTTTTTTTTTTTATCGTTGCCTTGGTAACTACATTCTTAGCATGAGGGAGTGTTTGCAATACTTATTCTCATGGCGTGTTCCTGTCAAGGGTTTGTAGTCCTTATCTCTGACTGGGTCCAACCCTCATATGGAGTTGTATAATTTCCCAGTTCATTCAGCTTTGTCAGCCCTTCTTCAGTAAATCGGACTGAAAATGAATTTGAATGATACTGTGTATGTTTCAGGTTGAGATTAAAATGAGAAAAAAAAACTGCACTGATATGAAGAAGGCTCTAGGGTGAAGATAATTGGTGTAATTTGTAACTATTACAGCATGGCGATGCACCAAGCTGTACCTTGCTAAACATCACGCATTTTCTTCCTCATGTCCTGAAAAGTAATATCATCAAATGATATTCGTCACTCCTTCTTCATTCCGCATCTCCTGGCAAGGGTCACGAAACCGGCATTTCAGTCGCTCTAAAATTTAATTTCGTGCTCATATTACAGTGAAACTCTCGGCGTGCTGGTTTTCAGCCAGTGCAGTGCTTCACTTTTTGCATCTATCCACTGCTAATGCTGAGTGGGGTCACGGGGACCCCTCCAGCCCATCCCAGGCACCACAGGGAACAAGGCTGGGGAGACACTAGATGGGATGCCAGGCTGTTTCAGGGTGCATACACGCACAAGCAATGATATACAGCAAGTCCCCAGGTTACTAATGAGATCCTTTCCCTAAGTCTGTTTTTAAGTCGAATTTGTGGGTAAGTTGTAATAATAATAATAATAATAATAATAATAATAATAATAGGAATATAGTGATAATAAAGGTAACTACATCCGGGACTGTAATATACCACAAGCTGACGAACACCTGAAGTCTGCCAGTACTTTCACGAGCATCACATTTGTGCATTTCTTATTACTTACCATTGTATTTAGCCCACATTTTTAATGCAATAGGCTTTTCAATTCCTAAGCCTGAGTTGCCCAGAAATTGGACATTCTTAATCTGGGACTGCTTGTATTACAGGTAATTTAGAGACACCAGTTAGCCTAACTGGATATTTTTGCACACAGAGAGATATGTGTATGTACTGTATGGCTTTATATAGCTGACAGCTGTAATACTATTGGGGGAACATGACAGTTTTCAAATGATGCTCAACAATAAGGTGCAAAGGTCACATTCTCAGATAGTCACACTAACTGAACTGAAGAGAAAAATAGTAGGAATAAATGTAGTATATTAAAAGTAGTGATCTGATCTCTGTGACTAGATAATCATAACATATCAAGGTACAACATAACAATCCTTTCTTAATGG
Organism: Gnathonemus echidnorhynchus; assembly: GCA_026776725.1. Lineage (NCBI taxonomy): Eukaryota > Metazoa > Chordata > Actinopteri > Osteoglossiformes > Mormyridae > Gnathonemus > Gnathonemus echidnorhynchus. Next base: position 21,923,805 of record JAODJU010000130.1, on the reverse strand, counting down.
ACCCAGTGTGGCATTAAAATGCTTCAGACAACAGGAAGGCTGTCCTTGCATCTGCGACTATAAACTGACTTCCAGGTGGGCCATAGATACACCTGCTTGTAATTCCTTTTACAATCGCAATTAATCTCTCGTAAAATAATGCCTGAATACTGCTAAAGTTTGTGTCGCATTTCAAATATTTTAGTAAAAAAACTGATATTCTGTTGCAGATAATTAACAAAAAATTGAAGGAAATAGGTGAAGAGTTTGGAAATCAATCATCTCCCTCATCTCCGTTTGTTACACAATGTTTAGTCTCGATCAGCATGTTGGACATTTAATAGCACATTATTTAATGTTAGATGTAAATTTGCTGCATCGGTGACGCTTGTACTAAAACAATAAAGAAATATGATATAGATCATCAGGCAAAGTCGGACATCATTAGATCCCATAAAATCTTTTCTTTCTCTGTAGCATACATTTATTTTTGACAAACTATAGTGCTTAACAGCGATGGGTCTGAACACAGTTTGTTTAAAAGTGGACAGAGACTCTTTTCATATTTATACATCGGGGGGGGGGGGGACAGGGCCACCAGCCATGTCAGGAAGGGAAGTCAGGTGATTGGTTATATCGATTCATTCCACCTGTCCCTGCTTCTCTGTAATTTGTATATATTATTGTGTCCTGTTTTGCTTTGCCCTACATTAACCCAGATCGAAGTTGTAATGTCCCTCCTAAAATTCCATACCACCACTTTCCTGTTCGATTTCCTGCTATTTCTCAAAGCTCCAGTCCTAGAGTTTGATGGGTTTTTTTTTCCAAGGTTACCAACTTTGGTCAGCTGGCTGGTGTGAGATTTTTGATTCTTGACAAGTCTGCACACGCATTTACATGTATGTAACTGGTTTACTACCTTGTAAATAGTCTGTAGGGTTTGCTAACTACCCCAACGCTTTTGACGTGGCTAATTTTAGGTTTATAATGGAATAATATAGATTTGCCGTAAGATTTCTTGCTTGAGCGTGAGGGTCTGAAAGCAAGTGTCACACCAAATGCGTGAGAGGTAGTACCTCAGTGTTTTTACCCCAGCAGACCAGCCCCGTGGTTTTTGTGTTTACCAGTACGCTCCCACTAACTCTCCCCCAGCACCTAGCTGTCCCTGGTAAGGAGAAAGCTGTCTAAGCGGACCTGTTGGTATTTCCATTCACTTTTACACTCCAACTTTCTCACAGTGTTGTCGGCCGGGCTAATTAGCACAGTGCTAAAGGGTAGCGCTAAACTCTTGGTTGAAAACATGGCGCTCAGAACATTTAATTAACTGATACCCTAAACGTTCTTGCTGCAGGACTGATGTGGTTTCCATAATATCACTGTACAGAAATATTATTCAGCAATCAAGAGAAATGGATTCAAAGCAGTGAAGTTAAGCTACCGATCGATCTGTCACCGACCAAACGACTTCGGTGACGGATAACACTTTTGATTGTAAGTTGCTACAGTACACAAAGCCCTAGATACTACTTTAAAATTGGAATTTGTACTGCAGTGTATCTGTGCATTTATCATAAAGGTTCCAGCTAAACCCCCAGAAGGCACGATGACAGCTTTGGACCCTGCCAGCCTGTGTTCTGGGTAATCACAGTATTAGTACAGCAGAATTCTCTCTCCCAGACGCTTTGACTCTTCCTTACCGGGTCTGATGCTGTCTTCATCCCTCAACGGTCCACGTCCGATTTTAATCTGTGCCAGGCGGGCTGTGTGCCGTTAATGGCACCCGCCCTCTTTCTAATGAGGCCCTGGCTCATTATTAGATTCACTCTGGAGGAATCTGTAACTTACATGCAGAGAGGTGCCCAGCCATGCGATTTCAAAGCATTAAAAAGTACCAAGTCTGCCTAAAAGTACAGGGCGCGTCGTAAGCATAAGAGAAGGGGAACCCAGATATAGTTAGCATGAGAAATGCTCTGGATTGAAGAATTTCATCATATTGATTTAGGTAGACTGGGAGTTATTGGCTTCTGATGTGGGGGGGGGGGGTCCAGTTAAACACAGCCATTGAGAAGAAGACTTGAATAACATGTCTGGTTGAACCGGGATGCAGGGGGGTGGGATGTACGTGCCAACCCCCCCCAGGGTACAGCGGAAGTGTTTCCATCATCACACACCATCTGTGCCATGAGACATGAGATAAATATCTCTGAATCACTGCGCTCCGACCTCTAAGGAGTAGGGCTGGACATTTCAAGGATGAATAACTACCGTAAATTGCATTAATCTGTCTTTCCTATTTTTCTTTAACCTTTCTTAACCAACGGTAAAGTATAGCTGTTAGTATTATCTGAGATTAATGTTTCTGCATTTGTCATATACAACTGTGAAATCTTTTCTTTTCGAAGCATGTTTAAAATGATTTTTGTTCATTGCCACAGTGTGAAAATTCCAGGCCAGATCGAGGGACAGAAAAATAATTCCAAAGGGAAGAATCTCCATAATTTGCTAGTAAATTGAATTTATCACACATTAAAGCCTTACCATGTTTTCCAACATTGCACTAACTAACAACAGTGATCCTTAGCCTTGTATTCTGCCCGAGAACAGGCTGTTCCAGTACTTAATTTAGAAATGAAAGATAGAAAATGTTAAATTTTATTTTCTTCATGGGCTATACGATATCTGACAATGTCATACACTAGAGTACAAGAAACAGTCACATATATAATCATATATAATCATATATATATTGTGTGTTTGTGTGTGTGTGTGTGTGTGTGTGTGTTTGTTTGATGGCAGCCATATGGTGTTACAAACTGATGAGAAGGATATGAACATGTTGCATGAGATATTAGTAATTTGATCTAAGGTGTTTATAGATCTCAGTGGAATTTGCTGCTTAACGCTATCCCACAATGCACTGTGCCGGACCACCTGCTCATTTTTCTTAGCGCTGTGGCACTTTTCCCATATGAAACCAGATCCTCTCCAGAGCCTAAAATCCATTTTGCTAACTGCGGAATGATGGAGCCAGAAAAAGCATACTTAGCAATTAGGAAAGGATTATATGTATATGTGTGTCTTTGTATGTGAATACCACAGAGGTATTTTATTTATCCCCTTTTCAACCCAACTGCCATTTTGCCTATTGCCTTTGCTCTCTGTGAGATGCACAGACAGGTAAGGGAAAGTTGGGGGTCAGCCAGCATCCCTGGACCATTAGGGGTTAATGGGTATCTCAGTGGCCTCACTGTGTCATCGCACTGTCAGCCATAGGATTTGAACCGGCAACATTCTATCAAAGGTATACAGTGGTAACACACAGAGCAGACTATCATACAGAAGTGGATGGGGGGGGCAGAGATTTTGCCCGCTGCACCTCAGTAAACACAGTAAAGTATTTTTTTTTTTTTTCTATGGACGTGAACACAAGCAACCCATATACAGAATAAGTGGTGATGTATCACTGAGGGAGATAACCAGTGAACAGAGGAGGTCTTTTGGACTGTCACGGTGCATAGATGTTGCAGGTAGGGCCACCTGTTTGCCCTTTTGATGAAAGCTTTCCAAGGATTTCCAAATAAGATCAAATATATATTTTTAGACATTTATTTTTTTACATGGCTGAATTAGCTGTTTTGCCAAAAATCAGGGGAAATATACGGGTGTGAATTGAATCGTGTGCTCACACAAAGTAAATATGAATCCATCAATTCACCTTTGGACCAAAATTGTACTTTTTCTGAAGCTGTTGCGAAGCTGCTGCTCTTGTGCCTCCCTTCTCCTTTAAAGCAGGCCTGAAATCAGGGCTTTGACCCAATTCTGTCCCGACATCGACACCTGATGTATATTCAGCAGGGTGCCTACTTTAGGTAGGATTATGTACTGTATGGAGTGTGTGTACAGTGCTGTTTTCTTTCCCCCCCCCCCCAGTGTGCTGTGCTAGGCTACAGATTAAAGTTCAGACCTCTGAGGATGGCAGTTGGATTTTGACAGCCACAGAACAGAGGTGGGATTTCCAGCTCACAGCCAATGAGGTTTGAGAATGCAGCATTACCCACGGAACCGCTGTGCCAGGGTTCTCCGGAAACCTAAACATCATCCATGCTGTTGTGTAACTGCTGAGTTAAATAGCGACCGTAAAACAGACCATATAAAACCTCAAAGCATCTCAGATCTGTAGACAAGTCAGGTGTGTTCTAACTAAAGTACCCCCCAAGCGCACATCTGTTATACCAATATGTGGTTGTGATGCTGTTGATTACAAATTCACACAAACTGTTTAAAAATAATTTATTTTGACACTTCATTAAAATCTGACTTTGTCTGAAGGATTAGTTTTGAAATCCCAGTTTAACAAAGCCCTTGCAATTTCTCTACATTCTTTCGGGAAAACGTGCAGTCATTCTACTTTTTTAAATGATCATGTCATATGCATGTTTTTTTCTTCAGGTGACATATTACTGATCGTCTCACAGGGCATATTTATATTTTCGGACTGCATTAATGAAGTTAACGAGGACAAGCATACCGATTTCGTACAGTTTCCTCAACTTTAATGACTGCAGCACATAAGTGATAATACATAATATAGCCTATTAATTCCCCAAAACAGAAATATCACAGTACTAAGTTTGACATTTATTGGACACCGTGATATGGCGCTCAGCGGAACAGCTACTAAAATAAATTGACAGTGTTTTAATTGGGTGTGTCTGCAGGGGTCTCCATTACACCCGCACACGGGGGCAGTCAGTGACTGAGAGTCGTTTTTCTTATTTATACAGTAGGACCTGGGGTCAGACATGGCCGGCTTCCCTGAAACATCAACCAGACCCGCAAGAAATATGCACGCATAAAAATCTCTAAACTCTTTAATGCAAAATTTTACTACTAAATTCATCTTTAATGCGTTCCCCGTAAATTACAGCAAGTGTGAAAACACAACCATTAATCCCATAAAGAGCTTCACACTTCCAAAGAGGTTTATGGTCCAGATGTGGTCCTTAGGTTGGGGACTTACAGCTCCAGGTCTTCACTGATGCTCTGAGTCTGTCAGTGGGATTATTAAAGCTTTATAACATTATTAGCATTAATAAGTCTTTTAATGGAGGTAAGCAAATCTGTCAATAAATTATAATCCTGTGTATTACATTTAAGCATTAATTGTCTACATTTAACACTAATATCAGTTTGTTGTATTGTTCATATAGATAACTCCTAGTTAGCCTCTACTATGGGTACTAAGCAGTATGTAATATGATGAACTAGTGTTGGTGGACAGCAAGCAAACAGCCAGTAGTAACACTATATGGACAAAAGTATTGGATCATTGAATTCAGGTGTTTCATTCCGATCCATTGTCACAGGGGTATAAAATCAAGCACCTAGCCATGTAATCAGGTTTACAAACTTTGGTGAAAGAATGTGTCGTTCTGAAGAGCTCAGGGAATTGAAGTGTGGTACATGGGTGCCACCTTTGCAATAAGTCAGTTCGTGAAATTTCTTCCCTGTTAGATTTTCATGGCCGACTGTAAGTGGTATTATTGCAAAGTGGAAGCATTTAGGAACAACAGAAACTCAGACCACGTAAAGTATCAGAGCAGGGTCACCTAGTGCTGAAGCATATTGCATGAAAGTCGCCAACACTCTGTAGACTCAATATCTGCAGAATTCCAAATTTCCTCTGAAATTAACCCCAGCACAAAAACTGTGACCTGGGAGCTTCATGGAATGGGCTTCCATGCAAGCTCCATGCAAGCCTCACATCACCAAGCGCAATGCCAAGCATCAGTCAGAGTGGTGTCAAGCACACTGCCACTGCACTCTGGAGCAGTGGAAACATGTTCTGTGGAGTGATGAATCACGCTTCTCTATCTGGCAGTTTGATGGATGAGTCTGAGTTTGGCAGATACCAGGAGAACGTTACCTGGCTGACTGAACTGTGCCAACTGTAAAGTTCGGTGGAGGGATAATGGTGTGGGGTTTTTCAGGGGTTGGGTTAGGCCCCTAGTTCCAGTGAAGGAAACTCTTAATGCTTCAGCATAGCAAGGTATTTTGGACAATTCTATGCTTCCAACTTTGTTGGAACAGTTTGCAGAAGGCCCTTCTCTGTACCAGCATGATGGTTGGGTGAGTTTGGTATGCAGGAACTTGACTGGCCCGCACAGAGCCCTAACCTCAACCTCATGGAACACCTTTGGGATGAACTAGAACTGAGATTGTGAGAAAGGCCTTCACACCCAACATCGGTGCCTGACCTAACAAATGCTCCTCTGGATGAATTGGCAAAAATGTCCATAGACACACCCGAAATCTTGTGGAAAGCCTTCCCAGAAGAGTGGCAGCTGTTATACTGTAGCTGCAAAGAGGGGACCAACTCCATACTGATGCCTATGGATTTAGAATGGGATGTCATAAAAGTTTCTGTAGGTTTAATGGCCAGGTGTCCCAGTACTTTTGTCCATATAGTGTACCTGACTGTGTCACATGACCATCCCTGGGGTTGTCAGTTATCATGGTGTTTTGGATGATAAGGTTTACTTTGGGCATTAGGCTTAGGTTTAATTTTCTGTGAACCTAGTTTAAACTGACAAAAGTATTTGGTATCTGCAATTCACATTTAATAAGACAGAAACTTTGCTTTTGATTTATAACAAAATTATTTTAAATAATAGAACAAATGAAAATGGCACGGAGAAATATATAGGGACTGTCAACTTAATCTTTTGTAGCACTGTCTATGGGGACAGTAGCTACAGTGAAGTACTTCCCGTAGCTCTGAATGAGATCTCTACACCTGTCGACTGGTAGATCAGCCCACTGTTCTTCAGCAAAGTACTCCATTCCCAGCTGTGAGCTTCAACTCATCACCAGATGTTGAGTGGGCTTCAGGACCTTTTTTTCTAATTCATTCTCAGATACTATTTGGGGTATGTTTCAAGTGTCTTGCCTGTTGAAGGACCTAGGATTGGCCCCAAATGCCTTGATAGTCAGATGCATCACTGAGCCTCCTACACATCTTAGGGTAGGAATGATGTTCTTTTCTTTGAAAGTGTCATTTTGTTTTCTGTGAACATAGAGTGGATGTGATTCACCAAAAAGCAAATTTTGTTTCGTCTGTCCAAAGAACCTTCTCCCAGAAAGATTGTGACTTTTTCGTCTTCTTTTCTTAGAAATGGGTCTTATACCGTGGAGCCCATTTTCATTCAGACACTTATAACTGTGGCACCTTGATCTTGAAGGTCAACTTAGATCTGTTTTTAAATTCTCTTTAGTTCTTTATCCAAACATTCTCACAATCTCTCTTTAATCCTGGGTAAATATCCAGGAATGCTGGCTCCAGTCCCATGGCACATAACGTCACAGGAACATCACACTCCTTGGATATGGTATGGTAGCCATCTGCATTGACCATGCTTACAGTAGCTTTTACATTCTTTCTAAACTCTCCTTGTCTTTTTTTATGTCTGGTGTGAGGTAAATAGACGTACAATGCGCCAGAGTACTTTTATCCATTTAGTTTGGCTAAATGACTGATTATAAGACTGAAGGCACTGAGATACAAATTAAAAGAAAATAGTCCGCTTGAAGTACTGAAGAATGCAGTTATTTCTCATAATTTCGAAAGATTGTCAATGGTATTGTCTAAGCAACATTAGAACATCTTTGTAGAATAAGCAAGAACTGTTATTCTTTACTGCTTTTTTTCACTCGCCAAATACACACACACACACACACACATCAATATCTTTCAGTACTTTATTTTCAGTACTTTTCAGGAAGAATGGTAAATTATTTTAATAAAATGCAAGGATACCAATACTTTCGCTCACATCTGTATTTAAAAACATTGTCTGGCTCCTTGTGACACCAACATGATTCCTTTACATCTACTGTGGCTCAGACCTTCCATCCCAGCCCAAAACCAAGACCAGACAGCAGGAAGTACTTCACTTGTGGCACTTTTCTACTGCCATCAAGAACCGAGTGGTATCTGAGCTGCACCACAAACTGACGGTTTTGCATTGTAATTATCCGTACCCGGTCCTTCTGCAGTGGAAAACCAAAGCGAGCTGGCACTGCGCCGTAACTAGTCTTTCTTCGTGGTACGATTCGGGTGTTCCTCTGTGGAAAAGCGTCATTGGACCCAGATTACTGATAACTATTTGGACAGTGAGACGTGAGACGTCTTCCTCTGGGGAAATTCTTTTTATTACCTGAGTATGCTTTGTAAAACCAGCCCTCCCAGCTCTTACATCACCTCCTTTGTTTTTTTTTTTTTTTTTTTTAAATTGCACAGTCTGCTTCAGATCAGAATGCACCTGTCAATCAAGGTGCCATGCAGTGAATGTGTGTCCGTGTGCCGGAGGTACAGTGAATGACTCCCCCCACCCTGATTTTTAATTTTTATTCCGTATCTGAACTGGAAAGTGCTCCCACATCTCGGAGGTCTTCCCCCCTCAGTGCACAGCCCCCGCACCAGCCGGGGGTGGCAGAGAAGGTAATGGATCAGCTCACTTCTTCTAGTCAGGTGTCACGTCATGGTGACCTCACCACCTTCCTCTACTGGGCACAGCCACCCGGCAACCGTGTGGGAAAAAGGCTGGAGACGGAGAGAGAGGGAGAGCGTGTTTTATCTGTCCCCCCACTGATTGGGCATTCCCCCCCGCTGCAGACAGCTCAGCAGGTCTGCATCCCCTACGCGGGGGGCGCCGTTTGGGGAGGCTGATTTTTAGCAGTATATTCAGAAGCCTCCTTGCGCTGAGCTCCGCCCCCTTGCAGCAACTCTATCCACCACATCCACACTCCATATACTCAAGCTCCTTATCTGCATTAGGGAGAGATAGAGGGGGGAGGCAAGGTGGGGCCGACTGACAGGCTCATCTGTCCCCGGCTCCTCCAGCACCAGCCTCTTCCTTAAGAGGCCCCGGGATTGGTCACCCCCTCCCCAATATGTCACCTGCCTTGTCACATCCTTTCCTGATAGGTGTCCCTCCTGGCAGGCTATCTAAAAAAAATAATAATCCTATCCTTATCCTAACACTTCCAGCCTTCACAAAGATGCATTTATTCATTTTGTAAAGTCGTTTCAACAGGTTTGGGTTTTTTATCAACATGGTTTTCCACCCCACACCCCCGCCCGCCCCACCAAGACATCTCTGACCTCCGTTCAGTGGTCATGTGACACCTGGCTGTCTCTGGGGGAGAGTCTCCCTGAACTCAGTAGGGGTGCATCTGACATGACACTCGCTTTCAGACTCTCACGCTCACGCAAGAAATCTTACAGCAAATCTATATTATTCTATTAAAAACCTAAAATTAGCTGCCTCAAAAGCATTAGGGTAGTTTGCAAACCGTACAGGCTATTAACAAGGTAATAAAACTGTTACATACATGTAAATGCGTGTGCATGTGTGTGCAGATTTGTCTCGAATTGAAAATCTCACGCTAGGCAACTGACCAAAGTTGACAACCCTGGAACTCAGTCTGCTGTTTGGGATCCTGTCAGCCCAAGACTTTATGTAACTCTGGAATTGTGTTTCCTCTCTGGTCATTTTATGTCTTGCAGTGTGTGTCAGCGTGAATCTGTATGTTTGAGGTTCTGGTTTCATTGAGGGATGCGTTTATAGCATCTAGTCAGTCTTCGTAGACCTGTATCTCCACATCTACCACAGGACAGCAGAGAATGAACGCCGCTGTTATTAAATCACTTATTAAATCACATATCGGAAATTATTTTTAAAATGGATTTGCTTTAGAGACCCTCTCAGACGTGCTGTTTATACACAGCATTCAAATCATCACTGTTCTCTTCCCATCAACTTCATTATTTATTCATTAGTCTTATCAGCATTCTAGTACTTATATTTAACATTGTTTTATGCATTTTTACATTTGACTAACCGTAAATGTCTTGTGAATTCTTGGTGTTATTTTAGATGATTTTCAGGAGGGGAGAAAGTTTGCAGTCCTCATGCTGTGAAACTAAAAATAAAAATGCAAATTTTTACAAAGATTGTTGTTAAAGCGCCGTGTCGAAAACATGACAAACACACAAGTGCAATTATTCAGATGAGCGGACTTCCCCTTTAAAGGGCAAGCGGCACTTTTCATATTTATTCTCTCTCCCCTTAGAGGTAAACGAGGGCCGAGAGCCGGATGGTAGGAGGCATGGAAGGAGTGCATCAGGAGTTATGTCTTCTCCCCTTAAATTGGCTGCGAGAACGAGACAGGCGCGTCGTGCAATGAATCACGGATTCGCCTGCTTCTTGTTCATTCAGAGGCATAAAACAAACATGCCAAATGCTCCTCGGACGAAGCAGAACATCTAGCGGAGACGTCCCATCCCCCTGTCGGAATTGTAACACCACTAAGACCGTATTTCTGTCCCTTATCTTTTATCTTTAATATTTGAGATTATGGGAAATCGCGCTTGTTTATTATATTCTTTTACACTCGTCAGTTGGTGTGAAGCCTCATTGGAATGAAAAGTCCCTTTGGTGCGTGAACAGCCTCGGCGGTACAACGCAGGCGGCTTGGCGCTGCGCGCGCGGCTCAAAGACCGCGCTGCGCTTTCAGCTCCGTTGTTTTCATTCAGCGCCAGACGCGAAGAAAACCCTCTTTGTTACCGTCGTCTCTGCATAACTCTTCTCTCCTCCGCTGTCTTCAATTGCCTCACGTGCATTTTGTTTCGCCATCCGTTCGCAGCAGAACGCTTAAAACTAACACATAAACAAAAGTGAAAGTTCCGAAGTTTGCCGCATGGCGATATGCAGTCTCTGTGTGCAGGGAGAGGAGATAGGGGTGGTGTGTAATCAGGCATGGTCAGGACAATCTGAGGAGCATTCCCTGCATGGTAGCTCCCGCTTTTCCGGCCAGCATTGCTGCATCGGTGCTGCATCCAGGCATTCCCCAGCCCGCAGCCCAGCACAGATGAATATCTCACTCCCTCTGTCTGGGACAGGCAGAAGCAATATAGCGAGGGTCGGATCGATCCAGCGCTGGACTCCGACCAACATCAATTATCAGTCGAGGTTCCAGATAGTGGGGAAAAAAGAAAACATGCTACAGTTTTCTGAGAACCCACGGAAAGTCTTATCTGCTGGGGGGATCTGGGATGGGGGGGAAGACAACTGCTAATTGCTCTTCCTTGGTGTGAAAGACGGAGAAGACTGAGCGGTTAAACACCCTCGCTTTTGTGTTATATCTCACCCTTTGACTTTTAAATTAAATATGGAAAATGGTGATTTATTACTTAGCCAACACTCCACCTTGCAGCCTTACAGCTAGCATTAGAGATAATATAATTAGCAGAAAATGTAACTAACATTTTGATTAGGCACCTATATGTATTACTTTGATAAAAATGATTGTTTTTTTTTTGCCGGATCATCTCTGAGGGATTTGCTGGGTCGCGGTGAGTCGCTGGCAGTCAGTTGGGTCCTTGAAGAAGTGCTCTAGGGGCTGGTGGGAAAGAAGGTGTGACCTCGCAGGAAGAGAAGAACGTCACATTCACGGATGATTGATGCGAAAGCGAGAGTGCAGCTTGATTAAGGGCCAGAAGGACCAGCCCCCCGCTGGAGGCCGCAGAGTTAAGTCTCTGTGCCACAACATCATCCGGAAGATTACCCTGGATCAGGAGTGAAGGGTCCTCTTTCATATCGGCTTGCGGGGTCACTCGATCTTTCTCCCTCTGGTTGGAGTTGTGTTAGAGAGCCCCTGATCGATCTTCCACGGGCACTGGCTCTTCTGTTCCTGTTTCCCATTGCACTGCCGCTGAGCAGTTGATCGACGATTGGCCAGTTTGTCATGGTAACCCGAGTACGAGTGGCATTGTGTCCAGAGCTTGGCGGACCGCTAACTTTGCTTAAGTTAACTAGGTGTTAATCCTGGGTAGTGCCACTCTTGAGTGCGTTGCTTTGATTATTACCATTGTTCCGTCCATCCATCCATCCATCCATCCAATCCATCCATCTCCTGAATTACCTGTGCAGTGGAGGAAGTGAAGTGGTTATCAGTTTTCTTGGTAGGGGGGCCCCCAAGTAAAGCTTTGCCTATAGGGCCCCTGGAAAGGTAGAGCCAGTCTCAGCACTGCCCAAAAATGGTCACTGTTGTAGGATTAATGATTAGGCTAATGCCTTCTTTCGATATTAATCGGGTTATAAAAGACAAATAACTGAGTTGTAGCTGAGTAACTTAGTAAGTTAAGAATCACTTTCAGCTCCCGGGCTAGGTACAGTAAAATGCCCAGGAATGCTTTACTGCCCAATTCGTAAACACCTCCTGCAGGACGGGGGGTGTTATTGCAGGTCAGCTGCTAGCTTGGAGACTAGCTGCCTCATAGCTGTATGTCATTTTTGGTAAAGAGAGCTGCTGCCTTGAGAGGGCATATGGCGCGTCATGGATACCTGGGAAGAGCACAGAAACAGAACCATATAGGCCGGCACTGGGACCACATTACACAGGGTTTATTGGGGCTGTTGGATCATGTAGCTCAGTCCTGAGCAGTTAACCGTTCAGTGAAGGTGCAAACAAATTGACGTGTGTTTAAAGTTCTGGCTGTAACATTTAATTAACTAAGAGTGGTGGAGGGCTGGGATTGG
>JAODJU010000130.1:21869979-21886713 GCA_026776725.1 Gnathonemus echidnorhynchus | reverse complement strand
AGCTGTGGCAGCAATAAGCCTGAGATTAATCCGAAATCGCTGTTGAAATTTAGCGCCCCCCTTCCCAGGTTCATATGAGGCGATGCCGTTGTTTGTGGTCTTTATCCCCCTCGGTGCGGCAGTTGTCCCTCACTCCAGTCTAGTCATACAGACCAAGACCTTTATCCCACACTTTTGAAGATTGCTAATGAAGATTGTAACGGGATGCAGTGAAAGAGACCTGATATTTGAAGGTGATATATTCAAGTTCAACTCAGGGCGTTTATTTTCCTGAATGCCATCGGCCTAAGAGAGACAGCTCGAGTGGAAAATAGGGGAGGCTGGGTAACGACGGGACTTTAAAAGGGTCACCTGTCACCATTGAGCCTGCTTTCCCATCAATTAATTGAGTGTAGAGACATGAGAAATTTCAAACCATGGTCATGCTGGAAGAAATATTACAGTTTAATTTTTCATAGATGACAAAATCCATTTACTGCAGTTTTGTGTGGGTGTATATATACACCCCCCCACACACACACATATAAATACAAATGTATATAAAGACATATATACACACACTAAATGTATATATACATACAAACATATGTGTGTGTGTGTGTGTGTGTGTGTGTGTGTGTGTATATATATATATATATAAAATGAAACACATACACAAATCACAATAACCATAACCTTGGCATTTTCCCTCCCTCTCTTTTTTTCAAATGTCATTAATCAGCAAAGACTTTAGTTCTCTAAACTCATGTTCCATAATATAGACTTAATTACATCTCTTCATATCTCTCCAAAAACATGCAGGTGTATTAATTTGGAGGTGCACTACCTCATAATTCTTATGAGGTAGTCCCCCCCGCCGCCTCCCTTCCAAGTGGAACTCGATGAAAGCGATCCATGCTGTGGAATAATTGTATGTCTCGTATGTGAAGCAACAGCTGTCTGAACCATAAAACCATAAACTCACACAGAAGTCGTGCAGAAGGAAGAAAATAGATTAAGAAAATTAAAATCAGTATCTAAGGACTTGTGACAAGTGGGCGAGACCCTCAGGGTTCAAAAACAAGAGTAATCAGCCGGGTTTTTTTGGGGTATTGTGTTAGTACTCAGAGATAAAATAAGGCTTATGTAAAATTTGAATCCAAACAGGAATAAAAACTAATTTACGAAAACAAGGTTCTTAGACATCCTGAGATCTGAATGCCAAATTGGATACCTCAGTGACAAAGTTGAATCTTCACTAAGTTTCAAGAAAATATAGCGACAGATATTTCATAATACCCCAAAAACTGCCAGTTCATCACAGACCCCGTTGCCCAACTCTGTCCTTCCTGTGTCATAGTTTTCTGCTCAGCCAGGAGTTCACTACTGAACAGTTAAAAAGCTGAGGACATTGTTATCTGTACAACTTCTATAGCGCCACCACTGAGGGGTGAATGAAACAGAGCTTAGAATCTCTGGGGGGTGGGATTACAGTGAGTAATTCAGTCACAGTTTGTTTAAGGACTTGATTGACAGTAAATCCCACCCACCAGCCTTGTCTTTCCCATTACATCCTACTTCACTGTCAGGCCACTGTAATCTGCAAAGTACGGACATGTAATTGTCCCCTGCAAAAATGACTTCTCCACAGTGGAACACTGTCATACCACCTGCCAGAAAAACTAAATTAATCCTCACTATCAGGCACAAACAAAAGAACCATCTGAGGGCCTGAGAAGCCCAAAAGTATCAAGACAGCCGCTGGCTGTTTTTGAACTGTGAGGTTAATTGTAATTTCAGCAAGTTTTGACTTTTAAGTACATTCAAAGTACAACTTCGAACCATGTCAGCAAGGCTTCATTACACAGCCTACTGCCTAGGAATGGTGTTTGCTTGGGTTGCCAGATTGTGCTGTGTTTCCTTGAATCTTTGTATTACATACATGCTTACATACCTATCCATTCATATATTTCCTTAACTGCCTATACTAATCCAAGACAGGACAATCTCAAAAGGGAACATTAGAGATGCCTACATTTCTGTGGATTGTAGGGTGAAACCCACGTAACGACAGTGAGAACATGCAAACTCCACAGAGCCAGTGGCAGATGTTTGTCAAGGTCAGGGACACCTTGCAGGTCACCAGTATTGAGGAACTTAACTGATCGCCACTAACTTTCCAGCAAAATGGTGCCACAGTGGCATATAGATGATCAGCACTGCTGTAACAACTGTGCCCTCATCTTCCTCTAACTCAGGTATGAAAATCACACACATTTATTTTTGCACTGAATTCACACTTGAATGCAATGCATTCATTCTGCCTCCTAAATGATAACCTGCCATTCTTGCAAAACAGGGTCCAAAACCACTCCCCCCTGGTATCCGATCAGCATAGTGATCAGCATATTTCCAGGACTTCAATTATGAAAGTGTTGTGTCGCTATTCCCAGAATCCCCTGGGCCCAGCTCCGCTAGTCCTCTTTGTCAGCAGTTTGTGTGCTTTTTCAGGACACGTTGGGAATGAGAGCAAATTTACCTCCCGACCTTTTCACTCAATAAAGGGATTCGAATGATGACGACCCCTCTCTCCATCCACCCACCCGTCAAGCACCTTTCCGCAGTTAGTGGGGTCATTTTAAGTCTAATTGCATTTCCAGTCTGAAAACATTAAGTAATAACTATTATTTATATTTGTGATGTAGAAGATAGCAGCCTATAGCAAAATTGTGTGATTGTGTGTGAGGCCTCAGTTGGGTCAGAATCCCATAATGTGGCCCCTAGTCTTGCTCCCTGTGTCTCCTGAGATAAGCTACAGTCTCACCTGACCTTGTACTGGATAAGCAGCTATAGCCAACGGATGGATGTTGTCTTTTTTTTTCATTTTCATGAGAAACACTGCACATTATATCTTGGTGATGGACTCCATTTGAGTTTTGATAGCATAAAAACAGAGATATCATATAACATATCGCTAACAATTTAGACATGATCAGTGGAGGTCAGGAGGAATGATGGCCTAACGCTTCTTGTAATTTCACATATGGGTGCTCTGTGAGTGCAGATAAAGAAGAATTTCACCAGGATGCTGTAGAGCTACTTTCTTAGATCCATCAGAGTCTTCGATCAGTCTTTAAAACTGATTTTTCATGAAAAAAAATCTAGAAGTCCGAGGAGTAAGTCTTATCTTCATATCTCCACAGATCTTGCAATCATTTTTGAAGACCAAGAAAAGACGATCGTGCTGCAGTTTCTACTCCCAGTTGGGAAATTGGTCTGTGCTGAGGAAGATTATAAACATTTTCAATACTCAGTTATCGTTATTCAAGTCTCTTTCAATGTCAGACTTAATAGCCTTACCTTTCAGGTCTAATTTAAATCCTTTTGGGGCCTATTTGGATTCCTGCTGGCATTTATGGCTTTTCCATAGGCCACTCTGCTTCTTGGCCTGCTCTCTCGTTTCCATATTGTGCCGTTCACCAGCCTCGCCTAGCTGTCATAAACTCTGACCATTGCTACAAGGGCATGTGGAAGCGATAGATATTTTGCTGGTGTTTCAATGGACCAAATGAGCACTTTTCACCAGACAATATATGACCTTCATTCATTGATGATTCCTCCTCTGCTCTTGTGCCCCCATGCATCTCTGAGCACCGCTGATGCAGTTTGATGTTACCGAATAGCTTTTAATGGCCTGAGGGACGTTAGTTTTAGCTCACAGGTTGGGATGCCCTCCAACTCACTGATAGATCTCTGTCGTACCTATAGCTCCCCCCTTCTTTCAGATCTGGTCATGGGTGCATAAAAACCTGAATTTTGCCTTTGCCGTGGTCAACAAGCTGGTCAACACACGTGAGATGGTCTGAAGAAAGGTATTATATGGTTCATACTAGTTACCACCAAGGCTAAAAGCTGGTGCTTAGATCTCTATTATTAGTCTTTGTGTCTGAGCTGTGATTGGTTGATTTATAAACAGTTTCACTATATGTAACATCTAGTTACCAAGGTTATAAATATTTGCGATAAATATTTGCCTGTGCCCTGTCCTGCCTGGGATAGGCTTAGACCTTCCCAGCATCCTACCTGGGATAAACGGTTGAAAGATTGATTGATGGATGGATGGATGGATGGTGAAAAATGCCATGTATGAAGACCTTTCTACGTAGTCAATATTAAAGGTCTATGTCTTCTGTTTTTAACAAACAAAAAAGGAATTTTTGGAGACCTGACCAAGACTGCTTTCCACTAACCTCTGCTTTAACACACCTGATACAGATAATTAGGCCCTTTAGTTATATCTCAGTATGAGAAGCAGCTTAACGTCCACATAGCTGACTCTCATACTGAGGTGATGCTGAAGTGCCTGATTATCTGTATCAGGTGTTAAATTAGGGCTGTAGCTGAGCTCTGCAGGGTGGCAGCTCTCCAGGGGCAGGATTGGGCAGCGCTGGTGTAGCTGCTGTGAAATGGACCATGTGCAACATGGCTCCTTTGCTGTAAACAAGACACCGAGATGCCCCATTCTGCAGGAGCTTCACAATCCCACGGGTTGCTTTCCCAAGGTCAGCATAAGCTGGGAAAGTCTGTGGCCGTCCTGCTTGGTCACTGTGGCTTCTGTATCTGCCAGAAAAATCCCAAGGCCATGATGGTCTGGCGAGGTGAAAGCTCATGAGAACCGGATGGAAAATGTCAGAGGACTTACAAATGCAGTCGCTCTGATAGTGAACAAGCACGGTCTGCTTCTCCGCACCTCTTTACCCCACATACACCAACCAGCTGAGTTATCAGTTCAAAGGTCATCACTCTAATTTTGTTCCGAAAATGAGCAGCACTTCACAGCTTTTCATTTTTAAATTGTCACATAATTAGATTTCTAATTATAATTAGCAAATCAGATCCCTCCAGTAAGATCTAAATACCAACTATGAGTCCCTGGCCTCCGCATGAAGTGGGTGATGGTAGAAACAGCAAAAGCAAAGATGTAAGGCTTTAGACGCAACCCCTGCAATTGCTTGCCCCGTAATGTAAATATTTGATGTGATTAATTTTCTAATTTCACCAGTCTAGCGGTTTCTTAAACGCCGTCGGGCTTAGCCCAGCAGGACCCGGAGGGAGGGTCAGATGGGGTCATATTGGCAAGGCGTCGACGCAGAGCTGGCAAGAGCACTGAGAAGAGGTCCGTTCTGTGGGTTTGTCTGCCAACCGCAGAAGTCCGCCGCACTGGCACAGGTCCACCACACGGGGCATGGGGGAGCACCGGCCTGACCCCGCTTTGTGTGCATGACGGCGAGGCCTTGGCTCACAGCGGCCACTGTGAACCCGCAGGAAGGAGCCTGGTCTAGAACTTCACCCACGTGAGGCTTAGCCCAAAAGATCTTCTGCAAGCAAGGTCACAAGCCCACCCCTAAGCAAGCGACGACTTTCCTCAACACTTATTCGCTCTTTCCACTTCAACGTCACTCACCATTTTTAATAGCTGTTTATCCCTCATATTCCTGACGTGTTGTTTTTGACAAACACACACCCACGCCTGTTTCTTTCAACATCTAGCATCCAGAAAAGAGCAGAAGTGAATACTGGGCAGGGGGGCAGAATTCTGGGGGGGCTCATGTAACCTAATAAAGCATTCATAATTCAATAGACTCCATTGTTCTCATAATTTGCTACACACTCTGCTTGTTTCAATACACTATCATCGTGAACAATGGGCGCTAACGTGGCACTATATGTAGTGGGGTGGTCTCACAATTTTCCAATCCATCACACCCCACCAGTAGCTTCTTCACACAGCCCTTGTGGATTATGCTGTTCTCAAATTATTATCATCAAAAAATTAAAATCATCAGGAATTAAAATCTCAGATGCTTGGTCTACCAGTGAACGGTTTACCAGAAGCCAAGTCTTTGGGGCACGTGTCAAAATAACTAAAACATAACTCTCCACCCCCCACCCCCACGTACACTCAGGGCCGGCATCTCCTGTCGCATGCCAGTGGCCATCTGGTTGCGGGCGAGCAGATTGGGCATCCTCTCAACCTCCCGACGGAGATCGTTCAGACTTTGGAGCCAGATTTTGGATGCCTGGGAATTTTGTCAGGCTCTCTTTAGCCTCGTAGAACTTCATGGCCTGACTTCTCTCACCCTGTCGGTCAGGTCTTACAAAAATTTAGTTTGAACAGGCCTTGCGACCACATCAATCAGCCAATTTTCTGGTGACGTCTCTAGCGTTCAGATGCTCTAAAGACTCTGCGATCATCAGGGCACAGAAATTAACCAGGATGGTTTGGGTATAACGCCAAACAGGACCAGATTGCTCAGAGGCCCCGTGAAGGATACGGGCCGGATTCACGGTGAGATCGCCAGCCTTGGTATTACCAAATCAATGCGGGGCGTTGAGTTTCCATCTGCTACCTCGATGGGATCTTAGAGCTGGGGAAGTGGGGAAGATTTTAGTCATCGCCGGCAAACTGCCTGGCGTCTGTCGATGTCACGAAACCTCGTCTGGCATCTTCCAGCCCGTCGTCTTTAAAGGAAGAGGAATTACAGCAGACTGGCTTTGCCACACGAGGATCTGAGAGACAGAAAACCGGCGGCTAATGCTAACAATGACCGTTTGCCATTGTGCTCCACGTTTGGGAGGACAGGATGGAGAGTTCACTGCCTGCTCATGGCGGGGTAATTCTGCAGCATGTGCATCCTTTGAAGTGTGGCACAGCCTCTCTCAGCACAGTGGTTCAAAAAAGTGCTCGGGGATGAAGCGTATAATTACGCATCCCTTAAGCTGCACCCGTGACCCACGCTCAGAAACAGTTCGTCCATGACTGTTGGCGTTGAAGTTGGACGGCCAGTTGAGTGGCATGGCGCTGCCAGTGGTGGGTGAGGAGGGGGGGAGGGGGGTTCCGCTCACCTATGTTTTTTTTCCCCCTTGCAAGCACTGAATAGAATGAAGTTGTACCATTTCTATAGCACACCCACACACACTCAAAGTCATTACAACAGAAAGTCACGGTATGATTAATGAGCTGTGTGGCGGTGGAGCCCGTACAAATGTGACTGCGGCCTTTGTCTCTGAGCATCACACCCCCCCCCCACAACTATGGGCCCAGCAATCTTTCAAGTGCCCCCCCATCCTCCTCCCCTCTCCCTGGGGACCTTGATAAGAGCTGACAATGCTGTAATGACGAATGCAAATGAAGTGGGCGGGGGCAAATGCAAATGTTAAGAGCACAATGGCAAAATGATTAAAAACAGGGCTCTGGTGGCTTTCATCTGGTGGCGCGGCACGCCCTGGAAGCGGGATATCAAAGGGGCCTCTCAGAGCCCCGAGACTCTTAGTCAGCGCTCATCCAAACGCGTCTCCTCCTGCAGCTTTGATTGCGTTCTCCTGCCTCCCGCCAATCACTCTCCAACCGCCCCCCTTCGGGGAGGCCCGTCCCAGCAGTGGCCAGCTTCACTCGAATTCCCCTGCAAGCACTTTGACAAAGTGATCTTCTGCTTGCTTGGAATTTTGCGGTCTCGTTCGTTTTCGCAGACATAACCACCAGCCATTTCTTCCATTCCAGGGTTTTTATTTCCGCCGCTAGAGAAACGTGTCATCTGCAGTTACACGCACTGCAAACGTTTTGCATGTCATTGCCGTCTTTTTCATATTGTCTTTCTGTGCTGTTTACACATTTGTTTATTCTCTTCCTCACAATTGTATTATATATTTACATAACTTTTTTATGTCCTGAAAATTCAGTATGTACTGTACGTTCCTCATACTATCCATACATTCTGATTATTGTTTATTTAATCTTAAATCTATTTGCTTTATACGTTTTATGTTTTATGTATAGTACATTCTTTTGTGTATGTCATTGCTGCTGTACTATTCTGGACTAAGATATTTCCCCTAAGGACCAGTAATATTAAGTCTTACGTCGAGTTACACCTAGATGTAGTTGGACGTTACTGAGTGAAACAGACACAGGAGAATGGGCAGCACTGCCACCCATATAATGACCCACAGTCCATATTTAACTTGTAGTACAGTAAGCATACAGTAATGCATAAGTGATGGATAACCACAATATCGCAATTCGCCCAAACTGACTTGCGTCCGGTGGTCCTAATCCAAAATGTGGATGGAAGTCTCAATTCAATCAGTCACTCAGTCATGGCGGAATGACCCATTTTCTTCTGGATAATTCTAGGGGTAAGGCCGGTTGGTTCCTCATTCTCGCAGAGACTTTCCCCGGTCGTTTTCCTGTTTCTTTCCCTGATCGGGATCAGACGAGGCGAGCAGTTTAACCACAGTGAGTTTATTTCACAAGCTGTCTCCATGGACGCTTCAGTGCTCTGATGAAGATGGTCAAGCCTCCGTAAGCTCTTGATGCCACGTCCTCTGGGAGCGGCCCGGTGGCTGCTTGGAATACAGCCAAGCTTCTGGTCCTTTTGAAGCATTCATTTTATCCCCTTGACCTCCAGATCCACGCAGAGCGGTAAAGGACAGAGCAGCTCAGGGCTGCCAAGTAAGCAGGCATCCGAACGGAGCCGGACCCGTCTCTGCGGGCCTCTACCCTCTCTCCATGGTGGGTGTTTTGTTGCCCCACGCTGGCTTCCTCACCCCGGTTCCGCTTCCCCTCAGCATGCACTGTGTTGGTGCTGCCCTACAGCGTCAGCTCCCTCATTCGCTCGGCTGAGCCCACAAGGCGGCGCGTGGCCCCGTCTCGCGTTACCGACGCTGAGGTCTGCCCTGACGCAGGATGACGACAGGAGGACGTCTTGGACCTTCCAGTCACAGCTGGTGTGAAATATTAGCCTCCCGGGGCGGACCCTGCCAGCCCATATGCCAACGACGCTCAGGATTCAAGCTCCAAAAGCGTTATTATTGTCACCGCGTTACACACTATGAGATTACCTTCCCACGCCGACGCAATCACAAACACAAAGTAAGCATTGTATAAAAAAGGTCAACTGTATATAAAAGAAGTGAACTGTTAAATTAATAAGAGACAGGCTATGCAAACAACTGGCGATAATTTGTCACAGATTATTGGACGTCTTTGCACACTGCACATTGAATAATCAGGTCCAGGACAGAGCAGTGGACCGTTATTGAACTTATGTGAGTTGTGAGATGTGACCTTATTTGGGGTTTACAGTTAAGCTGTGAGATGGACCTTGGAAAAAATGATTCCGGAACCTTCCTGTATGGGTGTGAACAGTTCTGTAGCACCTCATGGATGCGGTGTCCCTTGTGATGATGTCACTGATACCAGTACTTGTGCACCTCAATAGAGGCAGTGCAGTGGAGTTTAGATGCAAAGCTCTACAGCTCCAGGGTAAACCCCAAACCAGTGCTTTGGCATACAGTGATTAATTTTGCACCAATCTTATTTTTCAAATGTGCGTTACAAGTATGTGTATATCTGCATATGTATATGCACAATCTAGTTTTTAGCTTTCTTGATGAAGAATTAGTTGGACTTGAAGCTTAAATTGCTTTTCGAGTGCAGCATTAAAAATGGCTGTTTCCGAATAATCCGGACCATTCCGTGCACCTTCCTGCAGAGGCGTAAAATATTTAAAGATCTGCTGAGGTTCTGCACTGTTTCTTCCTGCCTCTTTTTCCTAGGCTATGGCTGACTGCTTTTCCGTCTGATCAAAGTCCCCGACGCTCAATTTTATCACAAAAACACGGCAGGAAGTCGTACTGCTTAGAGGGCATCATAATTAGTTTGGGGGGGCGGGGGGGTCAATTTTGTGGCAAATCAGCCCCACAAGACACGCTTACCTTTTCGTTTCCTTTATTCGTTAAAGCGGCGAGGCCGGCTTTCTGACCTGTGATTGGCTGCTGGTTTGTTGTCATCTCAGAGCCAAAATTGATTTCCTTTTCTGCAAGCCAGTCATTATGGGCGGTCAGCTCAGTTTCAAACCAATCGATGTCACCTCAAAGCATATTCCCCAACGGTCCTGCTGCCTTCTTTCTACTCACCCACAGATATTAGCTTAAAACACCTGAAGCCCAGCACTTACATGTACTTTTTAATTTGTTGATATCGCCTAATTCTGCATAATACATTTTCTTTCAGTGAAATCTGCTCTAAATAAATGTCAGTTGAAGATATTGTTAACTAGGCAGTGAAATATGAGCAGTGGACCAAATACTTGATCCCGGTTGTTCCTCATAATATGTTGTTAAATTACTTGAAACTCATATCACTCATATGTCCTTTAGTATACGTTAATCTAGTTTTCATTAACCCCCCCAATACCTGGTGCAGGAACAGAGGCATTCACGGTTCGATAACGTGTGTGTTTCCTTTTGGAATTTGAATTGTGGGCTCTGCCTGTCTGCATAAGACTGTCAGGCAAGTAAAAATGTTCAGTTCTTACCTCCTGCTGCTTATTTTGGCTCAGTTACATGAAACAAATGTTCTTTGCTTAGTCTGGAGGTCAAGCATCCCTGAAGCTGAAATTCACCCCTGAAATCATTTTCTTTATTGCTTCTCTAAGGCTGTACAAATACTTTTTTATTCATTCCTCCTTGGCATACTTGCAGCCTTTGTCCCTCGTTTGCATTCAGAAAATGCAACGACACAAAAAAACAACAACAATGTCTCACTATGACTTGAATAATTTTGGGGCTGTCATGTGATGCAATTGTCTTCTCTGCGCAAATTGCTTTTTTTGACCTCACTACAGGGGGAAAGTGTTCTTGGTGCATTAAGAAGGTGAAAGTACGCCAAGTTTGAAAGTCTCCTCTGCATGAATGCGAGATAACTTAAGACACGTTCCAGGTCTGAAATGGTACATTTAAAAGCATTAAAAGAAAAAATGAGAGTCTGCGTAATATTCGCAGGTCTTAGGGCTGTTCTGATGTACTGAACATGGTGCTGTACTTAACCTAAAATGAGGTCAAAATTCCCCATTGAATAAGGTGTAAAAGAGACTGTCTGCGAGAGGTTTGGGCCCTTAGACAACCCAATGTGGTGCATAACTGCTGCCTTCTGCTCTTACGGTACTGCACTACGGTACTATGGTCACTTCTACTGCTAGCAGAACCACCAGGACCAAGCCAAAGGCTACCTGTGAACAGCGTACTGTCCTTGAAGGCCGGCAGAGAGTAGGACGGGCATGACTGGATCAGTGGATAAGACTGAAGCCCATATTAGTGACGTGGAATAAAATGGGTCACCGGGCAGACTGGCAGGAAGCATCCAGGAATAAACTGGGAAATGCAGATCCACACTGGGGATGAGTACTGCTCGTAATGGAGCTAGAGACAGAACTGAAGATTGAGCAGCGAGCATGACTGAGCGTGATTCTCGAGCGCTGCTCCACTGAGACTTCATTGGTGAGCGTGCCTTGGGTTCGTAAAAGCGGCAGGTTCATCTTCCATGTGGAAAGAGAAGTAAAAGTGGCGTAAAGCAGAATTGGATCAGGTTGCTCCCCTGTGGCTGGGGGGGCCTGCAGCGCTCTCCCCGAATATGTCACTTTGGATAAACGTCCTCAGTTGATATAGGTCTGGTGCTCTTTGTGATTTACCTCACAGTGCTATGCAACAGTGTATAGAATTGGTCCATTACATTGCATTATTATACATTATTATATATTATTGTACCTTAATGTGAGCTCGGATAGAAGAAACCGTTACGCTTTTTTCCTCAGCCAACCAGGTCACAAGAGGAGAGGTGAACTAAACTTACTTTGTATGCCAAAAAGAAAACGGCAGTCTTGGCTCAAAAATACAATCTGATTATTTACATAATATTCTGGCCAATTAATTGCTGAAAAAGAACGATTCCGTCACTCCCATGTTTCAGACCGTATGACACTATCGTTTCATCATGGGACACTGACAGGAAAGACTGGATTTGCTCTTCTGTGCCTGGGACACAGTTAATGGTGTGTGTGTGTGTTGGGGGGGGGGGGGGGGGTACATGTGGCCCGATGCTTGGGGGCTGGTAGTTGGTGGCAGAGCTATAACGTGTCACACGCAGTTTCATATCCTTGGCTCAGGCAGTGCCTGGGGAGCTGGAGTATAGACCTCCCCCAGAGCTCAGCGCAGACGAACCAGGGGAACGCCAGACTAGCCGTTGCAGTCAAATCCTCCTCAGGGCCTTTCCCGCTGTCTCTGGGCCAGATATCCCCTCCCTGCAAAGCTTCATGCTCGGTCAACCATAGAAACCCTCGCAGGGCACAAGACAGGCAAGCCGGACCAGCCCACAAAGACACTCGACTCTCCTACCCATCCTCGACGCTCCTACCCAGCCTCGACTCTCCTACCCAGCGTCGACTCTCCTACCCAGCCTCGACTCTCCTACCCAGCCTCGACGCTCCTACCCAGCCTCGACTCTCCTACCCAGCCTCGACTCTCCTACCCAGTCTCCACCGTCTCTGCGTTCTCGCTTCACGTATAGCTTGAAAGTTCATAGTTCCTCTCAAACGTATGACGTACCCGACTTCTTCTACTTTTATACATTTTTTAAAATGTTCAGATGTTAAAGCTCTCCTTTCTCTGCCACGAGAGTATCGATCTCTGGTGTCAGCCCCTGTACCGCTTCAATCTTCTGACAAGTCTGAGCTGTCAGGAATATTGATGGTGTTTGAAAGAGTCAACATCTCCTCACGCTGGCACACAAAATCAGGGAGGGGGTTGAGAGGACCCCTACCACATGTAAGCCCCCCTTCTATCCTCTGTCTTGCCACATATAACACGGTCAGGCCCTGCCGGTGCCCCTCCCTCCCATGAAGAACAGATGCCACATTTGGAAAGTAAGCGCACAGCCCACCAAAATACCGTCCCAGGGTCAGGCGGCAATAATGGGCTGTCAGGCGGCCGTGGCATAAATCGCTCAGCCCGCACCCGCTTTCCTTGGCCTGATGTGCGTGAGCTGTGTCCTGCACTGCTGCTGAACGCGTGCCGTGCTGCCGAATGCGTGCCGTGCTGCCGAATAAGTGCTTTCTCATCTCTGCTTGGGAAGCATGATGAAAGATGACAGGATCACAGCTCAGCATGAGGCAAGGAGGCTTAATTACACAGGGCAGACCGAGAAATGGCGTCTTTCCATTACCCAAAATGAGCTCATTTTCCTGTAAAAATAACAAGGTTACCTAACCAACCACAAGACACTGACCAGGATAAGTGCTTGGAAAATGGATGGACAAAGAACCTCATCATCATAGAATACTACTACTGATACTACCTACCACCATTTATACCAGTTCTGCTACTGCTGAAATTACCACTGACACCACCACCATAAATGAAACTGATACTACTACCCCTACTCCTATTTATACTACCATTGATACTACTAATATTACAGTCACTATTAATACCACTATTGATTCAATACTACCACTACTAAACTTACACTCACTATTAATACCACCATTGATTCTACTAACACTATTACTATTACTGTCAGTACTAATAGTACCACCACTATTAATACTTCTACTGTTACTACAGCTGCTATTGATGCTACCACTATTGATGCTACCGCTAACAATATGACCGCTATTAATACCACTGCTAATACCATTGCTATTCATACTACCACTATTAATAAAAAGACCACTATTAATATCGCCATGATTACTACTAATCACTACCACTAATACTAAAGATAATATGAATACAGCCAATAAATCTACCACTACTGATACTACAACTACTAATACTGCGGCTACAATTAATAACATCAGTGCTACTACTACTACTACTGATAATACCACTATTAATACAATAGCCATTATTAATACCACCACGGTTAATATTATGGTTAATACTACTATTAATACTACGGACACTATTAATACAACCTATTACATCTACTGATACTACGACTACAATTAATCCCACACATGCTATTACTACTACTGATAGTACCACTATTAACACTATGACCAATATTAATACCACTGAAGTTAATATTACAGATAATACTACTACTAATACTACAGACACTATTAAAACCACCTATTGAATCTACTGATACTACTACTACTATGACTACAATTAATACCACCAGTGCTACTACTACCACTGCTACAACTGTGATCAGTAATAATACTGTAGCAGTAATGCTACTCCTGCTGATACTGTGACCCCTGTCAGGCAGGCCTGATGGGCACCCCAGTGTGAACGTGCAGTATGTTAGGAACCTGAAGGTCAGGCTAAATGGACCGTGAAGCACTGAGACACCACCCTGATACGCCAGCAGGAATGGGGTTAACTGACATGTTGTCCAGATCTCTGGTTTCATTGTGGGTCTGGCCAGCCAGCCTGCCTGCTTCTTAATCACAGTAAATATTTAATAAGGTCTCGTTCTGTATCCATGGCCCTTTTCATTTCCTAATTGAGCACTGGGTGACCCGTAGAGAGGCGGCCCTTCTCCCGCTTTAGCTGTGCACTGCGGCTCTCCAGATAATGCGCAAGGCCATCCAGCAATAGGGTCACGCCGTTAACTCCACCTCCAGTGGGGCGATCTGAAAATGGACGCCGGCATGGAATTACCCATCCGAAAAAGCAGCTTTTATATAGCGAGCCATCCTTCAATGTTTGTGAGAAGAGGGCTGAGATTTGAACCTGCAGCCTCTGGGAATTGAGCTTCATAACCAGCGTTAATATTCAGCTGGCATCAACAGCACTTACCCAGCTCAGGGGTGGAGTGAGCTCAGGGCTATCCCAGGAAACACACGGCCTCCTGGGGGTGAAACCCAGGATGGGATTCCTGGCCACATTATCTCACAGCACCTTATCCGTGTTTTAGAAATGCAGTATTTATTTGTACTGTGCTGGGTATTAAATTGCAGCATGCTTGCATCCACCGTCACTCTGGTTACCGTAACAGATGCCACTTTTGTCCACATGTCAACTGAATTAGTGATGACCAGCTGCAGGATTCGTCTCCCTCTATCCGGGAAGAGGGCAAAATTATGGCGTTGCTGGATAAGCATTCAGAGTTTGGCTGCAATAAAGACGGTATTCATGGATGGGCGGTGAAGGCGTGGCCTGCTCCTTGGGTTTGGTGGCTGCTTACCAGAAGGTCTTCGGTGCTGAAGGAAAAAAAACTGACAGAACTAATTCCAGCCAGGCCCCACGTTAGCTACCATTTTCTGGCTTCGGGCTCCATTCGCACCATTGTCTTCTTCGTTATAATGAATTAAAACTCTACGGAATGCAGCAGGAGCTCCTAATAAGAGGCCAAACGCAGGCGGCAGCTAACGAGACCCGGCCGTCTGTGGGGAGAAATGCATGAGGGTCAGCGCTCGTTAAAAGGCTCTGCATCCTGGCCGACGGCAGCCCTAGCGATGCTCAGACCCATATTAAAACGAGCTTTCCGTACAGACGAAGCTACAGACGATTCAGGCTGAATAACGAGCACTTACGTGCTACGTCGACCTGTTCCTCTCGCTGTCACAAAACTTCCTATAATAAGATGAAAACTTCTCTTTTATATTCACTCTTTTCTATGTGCATAGTTGCCGTAATGGTGAAGTTCCTGTCTGGCAATGCAAAGTCATGGTCGGAATGCATATACATGAAAGTCTTTTAATGGCTGGTGGTATTTCACAAGCAGGGGCACCGTAAGAACAATTCCAAGGGCCCCTAAGCAACTGGGGCCTTAAAAAATTGGGGGCCC
Source organism: Gnathonemus echidnorhynchus (assembly GCA_026776725.1). Taxonomy (NCBI): domain Eukaryota; kingdom Metazoa; phylum Chordata; class Actinopteri; order Osteoglossiformes; family Mormyridae; genus Gnathonemus; species Gnathonemus echidnorhynchus. The sequence continues at coordinate 21,871,097 of JAODJU010000130.1, read as the reverse complement.
AATATGATATGCTTTCAGGGGCCCAAAATCCCTAACGACACCCCTGTTCATGATAATAGTCTTTTGGGGGGAAATATATTATTATTTTTGTTTATTGGGATCTGTGTCCTGCAGGTTCATTTCCCTTGAAACCTCACAGAGTCTGGTGGATCCTCACAGAACCATAGTGGAGTTTCAGGAAGTCTGGAGGACGCTCACAGACCTTCACGCAGAGCACACCCATCATGTAATATGCACACCTAGCTTGCACGTCTCACTTGTTTCCCAGACACACCTCTCATCTTAAAGTCTGACTCAGAGAGAACATTCTCGCCACATTCGTTCCCGAGATTTAACCGGGGAGGTCGGGGGAGGAGAAGGTGACCGTCCAGTCCTTTGTCACCCCCATAAAAATGGCATGCTCTGGCCCAGTGGGGGGTGGGGGCTGTGGAACGGCTAAACCATGGTGATTCAGTGGTACTCCCCGCCTCCCGGGGGCCCTGTTCCACATCGCTCGCGTCCTCCTGCCACCTGCTGATCGATGCTCTGTCGCGATGTGCTTACACAGCGCCTGCATAAAAGATACAAACTGACTTAATATCGCTAAGTGCTCAGCGGCGCTGTCTGCGTGCGCCACATTCATGGCTGCCCCGCACCTCCGCATCCTGCTCACTGCGCTCTCTCCTTTCGCGTGACTTTTAAACGTCTGTCAGCGGCTCATGAAGTATCTAGGTGGTCCGCCCACGGAGGCGCTCCAACGGCACTGTGACATTTGCGCGGATGATGTTATTATCTGTGGGACACAAAAAAAAAATGCAGTGTTTTTTTTTTTTTTTTGCCGAGTTCCGGAACTTGCAAATTAATTCAGGCCCCATCGAGGATTCTCTTCATTTGCGCTGCTCCCTAATTGGCCGTGCGCTTCATGTGGAACCAGAGCAGGCGCCGCTTTCTGTTTGCCGCGACTGCAACGCGACAGAATTAAAAGCCGTCTCTTTGTGAATCCCACAGCATCGCAGCGCATTCGATAGAAAAATCACCTCTTTTTTTGGTGCGTGGCTTTGCATTGCCAATAGACCTCACAGCCCCACGGCTGAAATAAACCCTGCCTTTATGTTTTCCGATAGATCAATAGGATTGTT
>JAODJU010000130.1:21831299-21845003 GCA_026776725.1 Gnathonemus echidnorhynchus | reverse complement strand
AGTTTAAAATGTTCTCCCGCTAATTTCCACCTATGGCCACAAGTTCTAGTATTTAAACTAATATTAAAGTAGCCATTCGGCTGAACAGCATTGAGACCTGTTAGAATCTTATATGTATCTTTCTTGTCTTTCTGTGGGTATGTTTGTGTACAGTGTGTACAGTGTGTATTAAATATTAAATGCTGCCTCCGAGAGTCACGGTCACAAGCCTGAAAGGAATTATTCAGCTGTGTGAACATCCGCATGTGACGGACATAAAGCGAGATAAAACATAAAGTCAGCTTCTTGCTGCGAGCTACTGCTGATCTGTGGGACGTGAAGTACAATCTGCAGCACGCTATGTGAGTCCCCCGAGCTTCGACCGGGCCAATCATCTTCCCTGTTCTTTCTTTCTCCACAGAGAACCCGAGCATGATGAAAAACACCCAGAACCAGAACAGTGAGTATAATCTGGCTGGGGGGTGGGTTCAAGCCGCTCAATCTCTCTGGCCTACTCTCTGCCAGAACTGTCCACCGTTCTGTTACAAAAACTAAAGAAAACCTGAACTTCGTCTCTGAGGTAGTGTAGCGGGTAAAGATGTGGACTTAGCACACTAAAGGCAGTCGCATCCACACCCTTTGAATCCTTCAGTGAGGTTCTCCACCTTATTTGTTCCTGTAAGATACTCTCCAATGTCCAGCACCTGCTGGATTTGTAGCGTTACAGTTAGCCTAGCGCGATTCTCAGCACACTGGATGCGACTCGATGGCAGGTGGAGGGCTGGGGGGGGGGGCGGCAGTAATTATTAGAGTCTATAGTTTTTCCTGTCACTTTGCTTTCGTTAATGGGGTGGATGAGGTGATTAGATGACCACCCCCAAGAGGAATACAGTAGGAATAATGAATAATTACATCAGTTACGGTGAATTACATCACATCCTAGTGTGTCAGCATCTCCGACGTCTTCATTTCACTCGTGGGGGGGGGAGGTCATGTCTGACCATGTTCTGCTCCAACATTTGGTAAAAGCTAGAACTGTAGAACCCCACGACCTGCTTGCTTGACCTTCTTGAATGTGGCCAAGATAAAATGTGCAGACACAGCTAATGTGTGATCATTTTATTTCATTCCAGAGGTTAATTGTGCTGAGTATCTAAGGATATGAATTAAATATGTGCAGTGCCAGTTCTGGGTAGTGTGAGTGTGTTTGTGTGTCAGGAGGCTAGCACACTGCTATACGCTCTAGCTCTTTAGCTCATCTCCCCCTGCTGGCAGGGACGGGAATTTGAATATGCAAATCGCCTTCCCACACACAGACACACACACGCACAGTTCCTCCAAGCAGGTGTGCCCTCTCACAGGACTCAATGAGGTCATCTCTCTCCCTCCGCAGCCCTCCCCACTGCACATAGTCGGCCATGAGTCTAACCTCCGAACCCCCCCCCCCCCCTTCACAGGACACACACATCTAATCTAATGCAAGACTTTATGAGAATCAGGAACAGTAGATAGGACGAGGGAGAGCGAGAGAGCAGGTCTCTTATCAGATTCTGCTGAAGAGTGATTCAGACCTTTTCAAATTTATTTCATATATATATATATAAATTTTATATATATAAATTATATATATAATCTAGTGGAAATGATGGCATCCACAGCACTGTGTAGGAGGACTCATTCACGCTCAAGGGCATTGCTTATACGTGACGGGCCATTATATACAAAGTAATGTCTAATTGTATATAGTATATTAGCTCAAACATGTTTGTTTCGCCAGAGAGAACAAAACATCACTCGTTTGTAACACCCTTGTCTGAATTACTTTTTCCTAACATTGCTTTTAGAGAAAGAGATCACATGAGAAAAGATGAAAAGCTATAATGACAAGAGAACGCGGGGGGGGGGGGGGGGGGGGGGGGGGGTAGCAGATTTTTTTGGTGTAACCTTGTTTAAACATGTCCTGCTACGCCTGTAGATGAAGCGAGACGCCATCTGACTCCTGTTTTTTAGATCCGTGAATCCTTGCATTTTCAGATCCATCAGACTTGTTTCGGAGTTTGTTTTCTCACTGGGACGATCCCTGAAATGTAACTGGTAACGTCATGGGATCTCGTCAGCGTGCTGTCGGAATATTGCTTATATCCAGGGGAAAGACAGCAAGGAAGGCATCTCGATACAGTTATTCCTTCTCCTTTGGGATTAATATAGCAATGAATAATGTTCATATATCCCGCCCTACTGAACGAATGAGGAAAACATCAGTGTTTGAACAGATCTTTCTGGCAATTAGCAAATTCCTGGCTTCTTTAGTTTTTGGCTGGATTTGTCAGCATCTCCTTCCCCAGGATTTAGTGCTGCATAAGATCATGCTGACGTTATGAAGGGGGGGTTGGTCTATAAACTCACCCCACCCCACCCCCCACATCTGCAGATGCAGCCTCCCGGGTGGATGCCCTGGGACCGATGGTGACTGCGCTGATCTTCACAGTGGCCGCAGAGCTGACGTGAGTCCCCAAGCCCAGACCGCTCCGTCTCAAGCCTTCTTCAGTCGCCCCCCCCCACCCTCCAGCCCACTTTGCTCGGCTCCGCCCCTCGAGCCCGCCCCTTCCTGTCTGCCAGGAAGTAGCACCATCGCCAGAGAGCACTCAACTTCCTTTTTGTAAATCAACAGAAGAAGAAACATACAGAAGGAAAAAAGAAATCTTCAATTAAAGGACCTGCCCTACTGTGTATGTCTTCTTGTCCCACCTCTGCCTGTACATCAGTAAAAACAAATGTTCTTTAAAAAAAGGAAATAGGGGAAAAAAATCCTTCTTTTAATTTATTTGAACACGATGACATTTGTCTTGTACAGCCCTCTTAAAAGAAGTCGTGTGGGCAGGCCCACCATACGACCGAATGACCCCCCCCCGACACACCCCCATTTCGTCTTGTGTACTCTATGCAGAAACCGTTATCAGTAGGAATACGTTTAAGAATATCGTTCTGGTCCTATGCTCTTGTTATCTGTTTTCCTTTTTTTTTTAACTGACTCTAGGTTGGAATGTACAAGCGGACTTTGCTCTAAGCACTATGAACTGGTGTAATCTCCCAGATAGAAAACGCAGGACTCTCCCTTTCTAAATGTATTTTTGTGTACATCCCTGTAAATAATAAAATGATAAAGAATAATAATTATAATAATAATAACTCTAAGAGAAGGGGGTGTTGTTGGAATGCAAGGAAGACAAGCTGACTTTGCCAACGTTAATGGCATTTTCTGCGCTTGTCCATCTCCAGGGCGATTTTCGGAGGGCCGCCGTAAGCCAAGAAGAGGCCTTTAAAAATGGCCGCAGTCATTCTTTCATGGGGCAAAGCGTGTTTGGTGCACCCCTGTCTGCTTTCGCGGGTTTCCCCCTGTTCGTGCGCTCCGTTGTTATTTTTTTCCGGAACTTTCCGTTTCCACCGCAGCCCTGCTTTTTGGGTCACGTTGCCGAGCAGCACAGCCTGCGGAGCCAGGATCTCCATTCATATGGTTTCACGTGTTTTAACCTCATGTCATGTCTGTATGGTGGGTTTAACCAAGGTGGAAATAAAGGCGATGTTTTTAACGGATCTCACCCGTCTGGGGCTGTGTTGAATGAGCCAGTTTCCCTCCTCCACATCCTTCCCGGTGTTACCACGGCAGCACGGTTCCATAATCCAAGATGTCTACTATTTTATCTAATATTTTAGTAATCATTTGTGCACAGGACATAACCCATTGGTACAGTGATGGCAGTTAGGGTCATATTAGTTCCTTAAAGGCGTTCCATGCTAGCACACCATGTTTAGGTTGGTACAGTCTGCTCCCCCCCCCCATGTTAAAACATTTGAATGGAGAAAATAAAAATAACGGGACTTTGGGGTTGGGGTCTGATTGTACAGCGGTGACTTTTGAAAAAGCACTTAAGGTTACGAAAATGTTTCGTAATACGGGGGGGGGGAGGTTGCTGACATTTAACACCCAGCTGGAAAGTCAAAGATGAAAAGCCTTTTTTATGAGAGAAGTGAACTGAAAACTTTAATCACCTGTAAAATCATGTACAACTCTTACAAATCAGCCATCTGTGAATGGTCCCATCAACTTGAATGTGTTATTTGCTCAGAGTATGAGACATGTTTTAAAATATTACATAATACATTTGTGTTACTCCATTGTAATGTATGTCTGATGTTGCATAACTCACTTGATATTCCGGTCTGGTCTTGTTGCTCGCTCGGTTAAGACTTGTTTTCCTAAGACCCTGTGCAGGACCTACAGATTAGAGTGATGTATTCAATTTAAAACTGCAAAATTAAACCTGAACCCAAATCCAGTCCAGTTTCGGGTCACAGAAGTTAACTAACCGTGTCATACAGATGGTTATAGAGCCTAAATTTCATGTACATATTGGGTACAAATCCGTAACATAACAATAAGTGCCTTGTAGGTTTCCCCTAATAAAGTCTTGACCGCATTTCAACTGTCTTGTTCTCAGTAACTTAAAGGTCAACAGGATATGAGGTGGTGAGGAAGTCCCTCCTACTGGACTGCTTTTTTCCATGGGTGGAGTCTAAAGCGACTCTCGTTTCGAAGAGTCTGTCTCATGTATTCACAACATGAACTAGTTTCTTCATTATCATTCACCATGCGGAGAAATCACTCCTCCTACACTTGATGTTTACCTGCCGCTGAAAAAAGAGTAAAATGGCCCCTTAAACGTTTCAAAGTCTCTCCTAAACCTGCTGCATTTTGTCCTGATCCAAAAGTCACCCGTTCTACCTCATGGCTCAGTTCTGAGAATTTCATCCTTGTTACTATTCAGGTGGAAAAAAAAAATTGCAAGTTAAGCTATTGTAGGCACAGCCTGTATTAAAGGATTATGGCTGAAGCCTTAGGCAGGAGTGGAGATGTGTGGAGCCATGCTGTGAAAGGTGGCTGTAAAAGCCCACATCCACTCCCTCCATCCCTGTGATGACTGCACAATGAACTGAAGAATGCATTTTTCTCTTCTCATTTTTCTTCGGTATACTCATTTAGTATACAGGCCGAAATGGCTGTGTGACTGAGGATTCGCTCTGCGCCGCCATGACATTAAAACGCCCGAAATGTGCATTAAAACACTGATTGCGTGTTGATGCTGTGATAACAGTCTTTATGGAAACCGAGGCACGACCTCAGAGAGGCATTCGCAATTTCTCTACTGAGGGTTTGATGGCAATAACTCAGTATATGTAATAAAAAAAAAGAATTAAAAAAAGAACAGGAAAGTGTAAATAAACAAAATAAATATTGACATGTTGTACACTCTCATTGTTGGCCATATTCCCAGTAGGATGTCTTGCTACCATTTACGTAATTGTCATTTGGCATTGTTCCTATGGTCAAATCATATTTTTTCCAATTATTACTTATTTTTACATCACAACCTCAAGCTAATATAATTCAATAGTGAGGCCCTTTTGAAGAAAAGATCACATGCATTCGCCATGTGCCGCCATGTGCATGCCACGGAATTTTTATCGCGTGATAAAAAGAGAGCTGGTTTTTTCCATCTGAGTTAGTTCGGGATTAATGTTACCCGAGGTCCAGTGTGACCTTGAGACCGATGCAGTGTTTGGAAACGCGGCAGTCCGAGCGGAAGCACTGCATCCCTGCGTGTTTCCCTCCGCAACATTTTTTTTTGTTGAAAAGCTTTATTCAAATGCTAATGTCCACAGCAGTGCAGGCATCCATCTTAACAGAAGCACTGTGGGTTTTTCAGCACGTCGTTAGAGAAGAAACAGGACAAAAATCACATGGCTTATGGATATTAAAACTGACTCATACAGGATGAATTCATACCCATGGAATTAAACAGACCATCACTAGAACCACATGAGCCCTGACAATTTACATTCAAATCAATTCATGTAACTGATTCCTGTGACTCCAGTAAACCAAACTAAATGACCACCAGTAAGTGCATGCTCACCTCCTAGTAACGTATCAGGAGGAATATTTGTGTTATACAAGGAATTACCATCTTTTAATGGGCAGATGTTATATGTTAATATTTACATGTTGACTAAAAGTTATTAAAATAAGGAAAAAAGTCTAAATCACTTGAAGGACCCACGGCAAGATGGCCGCTTCTCTGATAAGCCGAGCTGATGCTCTCAGATAGCATCCCGCCAGGGTCGTACAGGACAGCAGAGCCATCGCCGCCGATTTCAACACTACCCCTGCGGTCAGGTGTTCCAATTTAGTGTTTTTAATCCATCCCCTAGGGCTGGTATACATGAAAGATCTTGATGGTGTTGTGGGAGGCATGCTACAAATGTGTTTATGTTTGCCTGCTGGGGTGGGGGGGTGGGGGGGTCAGTGTTTCTGTGTAAACACATTTTTAATTACAGAAGTGAGACCATTGTAGACTTCACAGACTGTGCCACTGGGGCGAGGTATGTCAGTGATTCTGCGTGTGCTTTGAGCTACTTCCAGCGTAAATATGCATGCGAACGACATGGGTACACATACTACATTTCCGTTCTCCTAATAACTGGCCGTGAAGCTGCATCCCAGTGTTCCATGGGCATTTTTGCCATATGACATCAGAAACGTGAGACTTTAGACAGCAGCTGCAGGTGATGTAATGGGTCACAGGCTGGTTCGCACCGAGCCTTGACGTACCACTGCCCGCCTTCCCTTAACCTCAAATCTCCCAGGTGCAGCTCCTCAAAACACAAACTGGGATGCACTGGGGTCGCAGAGCACTCATCTGCAGCCCAGCCAGGCCCCCATCTTACTAGGCAATTGGCAATGGGTTTTTTTTTGGTGGGGGGGCAAGCAAGCATGTCACATGCAAATAATATCAGCTACGGTTGGGGAGGGAGGTCAAAAAGGATGAAAAGCAAAAAAAAAAAAAAAACTATAATGAAGATCACCTCCATCTCTGGGGAGGATGGCACTGAATGAATACGCATAATCTAAACATGAAGATACTGTTCTTCTGCGTGACCCAGTGCCTCCTTTTACACTGTGTCTCACTGCCTCTGCCAGCCAGACAGTGACACTGGCAGTGATGGTGAAAGAGATGGTGACATTGAAGGTGACAGTGATGGTGATGATGACAGTGACAGTGACATTGACGGTGATAGTGATGGTGACAACGACAGTCACAGTGGGTGGCAGTGACAGTGAGGGTGACAGTGACGTGACAGTTATGGTGACAGCAATGTTTTCATTGATGGTGACAGTAATGGTGACAATGACAGTGACGCTGGGTGACAATGTCAGTGATGGCGACAGTGACGGTGACAGCGACAGTGACGGTGATGCCCCAGGGAGCCTATCAAGAAGGGTGGCTGGACCAAAGAGCAGAGAGCAGCCAGTAAGAGCATTGCTTAGGAACACTGCTGTGTAACCAATTATTTCCCGCTTTGAGTCCCAGGAGGGGCTTTGCTCTGATACCCTCAAGCTAAGACATTTAAGCTTAATTGTTCTAGTGAAATACCTCTCTGGATAAATAGGTGTGTGTGTGTGTGTGTGTGCGTGTGTGAATTTATAAAAATTCCTGCCATAACAGCAGACACATCCAGCGGGGGGGGGGGGGGGGGGGGGGGGGTCACGGTACCTGAACATGTGCCCCTTTCAAGGTTCTAAGTGTCGCTTCTCAATGACCAACAAAATATAGGCAGGGTGTCCACCGCACCTGGCAAAAATGACCCTAAACCAAAGAAAAACACTAGCGCCACAGACTGTAGCTTCTACCACAAGCCAGCAGCTGACTGCTTCGGGTCCCTCAGTGAGTCTGGTGGGTCCAGGATGACCTGACAGGACAGCCCACCCCCCTCTGGACCTGGCCATGTGGTGCCCATTCATATGCGTTTATGTTGGAGGTGGCTCTGCCAATCCACCACCCCCCCCCAGCCCCCATCCACTTCCTTGAAAACTGCCTGTGAAACATTATCGCTTATCAAAAAAATTTCAAAATAAAGAAAGAAAACAAATTGCAGAGAATTTTTTTTTTTCCAGATGGCAGCTTCCCTGCCGCGTGGTTAAAGAGGCAGGAAAAGCGACGGAGGCGTACTTTGGAAGCCCTTTAAATGCTTGGATGGCTTCCGTTTTCATTAGGAAGAAAAAATGTGGCGGAAAAAAAAAATTTGAAAAAAAAGAAAAAACTGCCAGCTTCATTGTTCGGGAAGCCTGTGCTTGGCCGGCAGGGAGGACACGGTGACTAGAGCGCAGCTTCCAGTGTGGGAGGGGGTGGTAAATAATTCAACGTAAAGAGCCTTTCTGGTTCGGGTTGCTTTTATTCAGCTCGCAGGCTCTGCTATCAGGTGTCCAGGTAACTACTGCGTCTGAAGCGACTCATATGTCTGCCTGTGACCTCCTCCGCAAGGGTCAGTGCTTTGCTGTCATGGAAACGGCGACTAAGGCGGACTATTGTTGTTTTGTTTTGAGATTGCGCCATCGATCGAGTAGAATTCTAAAAAACAAAAAATAAAATCACTAATCAATGATTCGTCTATATCAGGTGATCAGGCGCTCTATTTTCAGTGCCAATGGTGGCGATTAAAAGACGATAAAATCAACGTGATGCATTTTTGGCATGTCACGGGCCAGTGTATCATTAAAGATGTGGCACTATACCCTGGGGACCACTGGTTCAACTCGGCAGGTTCCGTCTTTATCCTTAACCAGGGTACTTAACCTGAATTTGCCCATATAAGTATCCAGCCACACATCCTTATGGATAAATGCTGTGTTGTTGAATAAAAATGCTGGACTAAGCAAATAAAAAGACACTCCTGGCATTCGTCTATGCAAAGAGTTGTGTCCTGTTGCAAGGTAAACAGTTGGTGCTTCCCACCCTTTAAGCAAACCATAGTTCTCCCAAAAACAAGCACACATGTGATAGGAGTTATGTTTGTGAATGTGTGCTGTGGCGTCTCACTGGCGCCCTTGGGGAACCAGCACGCGCACCTACAGTTAATACAGATTAAGCAGCACAGGGAGGGGAGGGCATTCACAAAGTCCTGCTATCAAGCAGCATAAGAGGACAAACATAGCTCGGTCCTATATTGCAGCCTCGTAAAGCAAACATGCCAGGTTGTAGCAGAGGGATTAGTAAAATGATTATTAGTTTTGTTGTGTGTTTTTTTTTATAAAAAAAAAACATCTAGGCAAGTTAAAAAAAGACTTTGAACCCAATGTAGGTAGGTTGTAACTGTGGCCCCACCCTGGATGCAAATCAGGAAACAAAATAGACCAGTGGTCAGGTGTCAGGTTCACAGATGCCCTCTGGAAGTAAAGGTAAGACGCGACAGACAGAAGCCGGAGCTGGCGATGCGGGTGGTCAGGCTTCTGCTCTGAGCCATTGTTTTCACGTGCTGTACCTGACCACCTCCCCCCTGGGCCGAGCACAGCGATGCCCATCGCAGACTTACTTGGCGTGCAGTTGGACATGCAGATGCTGGGGAAGCTGACGGTTTCGGTGGCGGCCGTGCTGCTGGTGTCCTGGGCGTACAGGTTTTACAACTCCAGAAACCGGACGGGAGAACAGGGGCAGCTGGCTCCCCCGGACGACCACGCTCTGCCACCGAGTCTCGCTACCCAGCCCCCGGGCCTCTGCAGCAGCTGCCAAGGGGAGCTGCAGCAGCAAAACGACATCGCAACCGAGCTCGCCGACGGGGCCGCACAACAGAAAGAGCATGAGTCACCCCCGAGGAATGTGAAGGAGAATGTCATACTGTACCCCCGGCCCGACGGAGAGATGGGAGCACGAGAAGAAGACAGTGTGGAATATCCAGGGCAGGCTGAGATGATGGGAAAGGAGACTGACAATGGCACCGCACAGCAGGATGCACCTGCAGAGGATCTGACATTCTCAGCTAAGGACATTGCCCATAAAGCTCTTAAGCCTTTGAGCCTGTCAAATCTGGAGGAAGCTGATGAGTGCGGGACGGGAATTACCCTCTCTCCTCACCTTGCAACTCAACGCTCTCCTTCCGACAGTGGCCAGGTGAGTGCGAGCCGGCCTCGGTCCCCCTGCTTGCTACGGAGTCTGGAACCCTGCACAAAGGTAGGCCGAGAGCTCAGGCACGATGCTGGAAGCCTGGGTACCTTCTCTAGCTTCCAGTCAAAGGCCGCTGTTGTAGTGAAAGATGGAGACCTTTTGCTGGATAGGCCCGGGGACAGGCTTGTGGAAGTGCGGGGCAAGATCTATGATTACTATGTGGAATCTTCTTCAGAGTCCATCTTAGATAGAGGGCCAAGGACTGCAGGCCACTGCAGCCCTGGGCCCAATCTGGGAGTCCATGAAAGTGCCTCCAGAGACCTGCAGATAAGCAGGCGCAGCAGCGGAAGCAGCAGCAGCAGTGAGTCAACCTCGCTGTATAGCCCCATCACCTCGCCCTTAATCATGCGTGACATTGTTATCCCGCCAGAGCACAGTGAGGATAGCCCCGCTTCGATCGACAGGTGCCCTTCGCCATTCAACAAACCACGGCTCATTCGGAAGGACAGCTACCTGCAGATCATGGAAAACTCAGACCTGCAGATCCCCTGTGGCAGCCCAGCTTCAAGGTCTCGATCCCCTTCTTCTGAGAGTTCAAGCCCCGTTGAAGACCCCGTAGGTCACAATGAAACTACGAAACACAGCTTAGAAACAGTTGCGGGAATGAATTTCTTACAGATGCCTCTGGATGGTACTGGCATCCCCGAGCTGGAGAGCCTACAAGGGAAACTAGACTTGGGCAACTGTTTGCAAGCCCTGAGTTTAGCCCGGAAGTATGGGCATGAGACCCTCCAGCAAGCTGCCCTCAAAGTCATGTCTGACAACTACTTTCAGGTGTTGAGAGACCCCGAGCTGTATGGAAGGCTCAAGGCTGGAGACAGGGCTGAAATTCAAAAGCAGCGCATGCGGGGCAGGCAGTACCTCACTGTCGCCGACATTGACCCCCAAGACTGGATGGGCGCCCGGTGCCAGACGGAGGAGCCGGACCATCCGAAGACATCCAGTCGTCTCTACTACTACGACGACTATATGGACAGCTGGCACGCCCTCTGCCCACTGCCCAGAGAAGTCATTTCCAAGGGATGCTCTATGTGTACCATGGACAACTACCTCTTCATTGCCGTGGGCTGTGAGGGTATCGACCGGGACATCAAGCCATCGAGGAGGGTATTCTGCTACAACCCAGTCACCTCTATCTGGAAGGAGATATGCCCGATGAATGAGGCACGGCCCCAGTGCAAACTGGTGGCTCTGCAGGGGTACATCTATGCTATCGGGGGTGAGTGCCTTAGCACCGTCGAGCGCTACGACCCGCGGACAGACCGCTGGTCCTTCGTGGCGCCGCTGCCCAATGACACTTTTGCCGTCGCACACCGAGCCACAGCTTGCCAAGGGGAGCTCTTTGTGTCGGGAGGGACCCTGAGGTACACACTACTGCGCTACAACCCCCGGGCTAACGTCTGGAGACAGAGCCTGATTGTCGGTAGCAAGGAGAGGACCACGGAGATGGTAGCCCTGAGGAGCTTTCTGTACCGCTTCGATATCAGCCCGTCGCTGGGCCTCTCTGTGTACCGCTACCACACCGTGGCTCGACTGTGGTACGAATGCTGCTCGCGGCGACTCCCGGATTGCCAGACCTTCCAGTGTGCTGTCCTGGGTGACGTCATCTACTGCATCAACCGCCAGTTCAACATGAGGTTCCTGGCGGATGAGGTGTCCCCTGATTTTGTTGCCGAGGACCTGAAGGTCCTTTCTGAGGCGAAGGGCATGCTCTTCCCCTTCATCCTTTCCTTTCCTGATAAGGAGACTCTCCAGACCAGGGTGTGAGCAAGGTCAGTCCATGCCCAGGCCAAAACACGCTGCAACCTTTATCCTCCATATCAAGGGTGTAAATTTGGGTATGGACTGTAGGGACATGTCCCTACCAATAGTGTCGGAGTACCATGTGTTTAGGGGAGTTCGAGGATCAAGTCTTATTTGGTCCCTACCAATGCTGAAAGCAAACCTATGCCCTTGCAAAGTATCATAGAATTATTTTGAAAATAACACACGTGTTGTGATAGTTTCTTTTACCACTTGTGGCCTATATAGATACAAATGATTTCAGAAAAAAAATACATATAATTTTTTTTGAAGAAATTTGTAAATGCAACATAAATATGTCTAATAGTTTTGCTGTGCTGCTTTTTGGATCACGACATAATTTCATAAAGATAAGTACATAAAATGCTTTACATAATCAATTTACCTGTACAGGCAAGACAAAAAGATGCTTAAGGCTTGTGTTTATATATATATATCACAATGTAATCTATTGTGATTCAACTGTTTAATATCACTTTGGCTTTTTTAAGCTTTCCTTTTTCAGTTGCTACTTTCAGCACCTTGCATTTTATTTTCATTTCTCTGGATCTGCTTTTCACAGCACTTTTTCTGTTCCAATAATTTCTGTGGCCTTTCTATTGCCAGAGGCGAGCAAAGTCAACAGAGATACATAAACACAGACTCTTGCACAGAGAGCAGGGTGCTCCATTCATTTGTGGTGTCACCACAGACACTATCATTCCTGTATTTTATAGATAATTTGAAATAATGTGCAGTTAAATTTTACAAGGAAATTAGATGTTTTATTGCTTTTTTGATTTTTCTTTTTTATTTTTTGCAGTTTTTGAAAGTAACTGCTGCCATTTTCGGGCAACATAAGTCTTTATTTATATGGTGCAGGAAGGTTTGCCTGGATGAAAATACAGGTTAACAGCTTTTCTGAAATACATTACCAGCTCTGTGCAATGTTAGCAATTCAGTAACAGTTTATAATGTTTTATGAGTCTGCCCATAAACAGGTTTGTATGAAATGTACAGGGAACAAGGTGATCAGTTACAGTTTGTGTTTTTATGGTGAAATGTAATATAAATTTCTCATTATTATCTTGCTTGAATGCATGTTTACTTTGTTTATTAAGATATATGTTTGGGTTTTTTTTCTAGGTGATAAACATATATGTATTTGCAATTTAAATAAAATTTCTAAAGCCTGTTCTGTGCTTAGTGCCACAAACAAATTTCAAGATGAGAACCAACGAGGAATAACACTCATCAGTGTCTAAAAATAAGATGCCATCAAATATTTACATTCACGTCACAGGTCTGCTCCTGTGCGCAGGCAGGTCTTATTTGATCATGACTTCTTCTGCCATAATTGCTTGGAGTAGGACATATGAAGGTCCAGCTTAGGGTCTCAGAGGTAACCATGACAGTGAATGATTACCTTGCAGTGAAGACACCCAACAGAGAAAAACAAGCAAATGAAAGATGGGTTGTATATGTCAACAGTTGCCCTTTGATTCGGAATAACAATATTTGGTCTTGTGAGGTTTGCCTCTTATGTCGTTCTTTCACCAGGAATAACAGTGCTCTCAGATACTCTCGTATCCAGTTTCATGTGCCTGTCTTTCTAATACTGAAAAATGTTTAACTGGTCACAAAGCATAAGATTCGACTTGAGCCAAAAACAGGTCATCTTGAAAACCTAAGATAAACACTGGATTCAAAAAGCCCCAGGAATGTGCCGCCACCTAGAGGCCAACAGGCAACATCGTCTCCTCCTCCTTGCTTAGATATTTTGCTGCAAATGCGCAAACACAATTCATATACATGCAATGTGCACACGCTCATGCTGAAGTGAATATCAGAGGTACAGACGTGCGGGGGGGGGGGGGGGGGGGGG
>JAODJU010000130.1:21817199-21831116 GCA_026776725.1 Gnathonemus echidnorhynchus | reverse complement strand
GGGGCTTCGACAGCAGGAGGGCAAAGACACAGATGGCTGACCATCAAACATAAGGATGTTTGATTCCCCATAATTAAACACTCAGATTCCCTGTAATTAAACACCTAATGGAAAGAGAATCCAACTGGTCCCCTCAGATGTGTCCCAGAATCCCTTGCTGCTCCAGTACTCGCAAAACAGCCTGGTCAACCCTGGGGTGTCAAGAAGGACGTCCCTTCAAGTGATTTGACCTGACACAGGTTTACAACTACTCCTGGGCAGGAGCAATAGTGTACAGGGTAATTTTTTAGATGTCCTCTCTTTGAAGTGAACTACAACAGGATCAAGTGAGATTTTGAGTAAATGCAATTTAATACCCAACTTTATTTTTTTTTATTTTCAAATAATTTACTGCCACATGTAACTTCATGAAAAGGATCTAGCTCGTAGGGTCGAGCCGGGAACTGGTTGACCAGCAGGGAGTGTGGTTACAGCACAGTGCCTACACTTGAGCTAGGACGGGCAGGCGGCTTGTGGTGTCGTTGACTGTGCAGCTGCTTGAAGGCCACCGTAGGCCCCGTGCCGCAGCAGGAGCGGGACCAGCAGGAGCGGAAGATGAGCGGATGAAGCGGGTCTGGACAAAGGCAGAGGGGGAGTGCCAGAGGTATGCAGAGCGGTACATGGAGACAGCAGGCAGGGCACCCCGCTGCTGCCCCCACCTGGCTCGCCACGACTCAGCCAGGCCAAAGTTCGTTGGTGGACCTGAAAAGATGAGATGGTGAAACGGGTTGGGTTGGACACGCCATAATAAACACACCTGTCCCTTGTACCAACAGAACAGATGCTCCTGCACCTTTATGATGTCATTATCATATGATGGCAGCCAGACCCCACCTACTTTGAACAGGATGGTCCGACCTCTCGGGCACCCAGGCCAGCTTGTCGGGCTGCCATGACCTCAGGGCGGAGCTGGGCTTGCGGCCGTACATCTCGTCGTACAGGCTGACCAGGCAGTGGGAATGTGGAGTGCCGTGGTGGGATAGAAGCAGCTTTGCAGGGACGCCCTGCGGGGTGGGGGTTCATTTAATGCCGATCTCTAACAATGTCCCACCTCCTTCCCCAGCAGGCCCCTCACTGTGCAAGAAAAATTGCACCAGACCCTTTTGTGTGCCGAAAAATGCCGTGACTACTTTTCTCATCCTTTGTGCAGGAAGATGATTCTCACTCCTTTTGAGAACTTGGTGTTTTTGCCAGCATGGAGCACTGCATTTTCTGGAAGCTTAGCTCTGACAAAAATGATGCGCTCTTTGACTGAAGACAAGAAGTAGTAGAGCAGAAGTGACTGAGCAGCACCTACAGGGACGGCTAGCATTTAGCGAGTAGCATCCTGCCCACTAAGTTTTGTGGCGGGAGAAGGCTGGTAGTCACCTGACCTCAGCTCTGCGTAGAGCGTCTCCTCTGACAAGGACATCGGGCGTGCGGTCCCTCCGTGGACGGTAATCATGCTGGTAGGTGCTGCTGCCCCCAGTTCTGGGAAACTCCTTAGTAAACTATCAACAGCATGCATAACTGGATGACCAGGTGTTTAAACATATCGGTACAAAATGTATAGGTGTATATAACTAATTACCTAGTACAGGATTTCTGGGATATTCTGGACAAGATGCCAGTAAAATGTATCAAATTAATATTAATCTTGTCATGTTGTTATATCTCTTTAAGCTAGTCTCGGAATCTGAAATTCATATGGAGGTTTAGAATGAGAACTTCTAATTCAAAAGTCCGAGAAGAAGCTTCAGTAAAAATACTTAAAAGTAACTAAGCACTTTATTAAAATGATTGTCTACGTATAATTATTATTACAGCTATCGGTTTCTACTTACTACTAGTAATAATACTAGTAATCTCGTTACGACCCCATTACCGGTGGAAAGTTTTAATTTTTTTCCATAATAACACGTGATAGTATCGCATTATCCTTAATTGTCTCTTTGACAGAAATAAAATCACTATTGCCGCTATTAAAGCAGAGTTACCGTCTCTCCTCGAGACCTCGGTAATCACTAAAAAGCGCTGCTTCATTCGTATGGTGAGAAAACGAATAATTCACCAAACCTTAAGCTTGTCTTCAGCCCAGTTCCCGATGAGGACTCTGCTGCTGTACTTCCTTTCGATTTTCCACATATCATGCTTCGTCTCGGGTCTCCCCATTCCTTGCCACGTGAAATCATATATAACTGATTTGTTGGTGTAGGGAAGCTGCTGCTATCCGTATTAATTTTTAGTTCTATGTTTACAACATGCAGATTAATGATGCACGCGGGAGGCGGTAGTCTGTTGCTATGGAAACGACAAACAACGCGAATCCTCATAGATGTGATGAGCTTAATGCAAGTGGATTTTTACCCCCAACCCAAAAGAAAGAAAAAAAAGCACAGCACATTAAATAATAGATAATCTTCTGTGGTTTTGGAAAGCGCAGCGCCTTCCGTGCCGCGTTGCGTTTCCAAATAGAAGATAAGCCGCACGGGTATAGCCTTGGCATCGCAGACAGACTTGGATTTGGGGCATAATTATTACTTGAATAAAAAGGAAATCTGACATCAAAGACATTATTAAAATTAATAAAAATAATATAAAGTGCAAAGGCATTTATTTGGCCTGTCAAAAAGAAAATACTTTATTAATATTTCCAAATATGCAAGCATCCTGTTTACATTATGTAACTCAGAATTTTTGAATGGGTTTCTTTGTACTTGACCACATAATGGCAACATTTATCTGAATTCAGCAGTTTGCATTGTTTATGTACATTTTATATTTATTGGTAGGTGGACACTTTCCCCGTGCATGCCCACGGTTAATGGGAGGTGGACACTCTCCCCATGCATGCCCAGGGTCTTGGTTGGACAGAAGGCTCTAGGACAGGGGTGGCCAATCTTATCCGCAAAGGGCCGGTGTGTATGCAGGTTCTTGGGGTAACCTTTAGGTCAGCTGTTCAAACCCAGGTGTGAGGACACTTCAGCCAATCAGTCCTCTAATTAGTAATATAATTAGGGAGTTGCAGCGAAAACCTGCATACACACCGTCCCTTTGCAGATAAGACTGGCAACCTAGAAGAATGGCAGCTGCCTAAGGCCCCTGAAATATACTGCATTATGGAGGAAGTAAAATGAGCATCAGTTTTCTTGGTAGGGGCCCCCATGTAACGTTTTGCACAGGGCCATTGAAAAGGTAGAGTTGATCCTATGTTCAGGTCATCATTTCGGAAAACTGTCGACGCACTAACTGATTTTAAAGCACTCCCAGCCGATGTACTGAGACCATGCAGAGAGTGTGTACGGTGCGTTTGGGGCTGGAGAAACCTTAGATTGTTTTTATGTATTCCACAATGCAGTCCGCGACCGCCCGGGAAGACGGGAAGGTCAGCCATCCACTGCTAAAGAGGTTGAGGATACCATGGAATCCGTCCGGGATGTGGCGCCAGGAGACGGCCACGCCCAGCTCCTCCAGTCGCTTACGATACAGTAGCCCGTCGTCCCTGAGTACGTCATACTCGCAGGTTAGCACGAAAGTAGGCGGGGTCAAGCGCAGCACAGAGTCCTCCGCCAGCAGCGGGGACATGCCAGGCTCCAGACCCTCGCGAACCAGGTGATAGACCTCCCCGTCGAACTCGCCCAGCTCCGGCTCCTTGTAGTCCCTAGGTAGGAAATCCGGTGGGAGGTTGTCTGGGGACAGCCAGCGCCGGTACTGCAGTCGGAGGTCAGCGGGGACATGGCTGCCGTCCAGCACATCCTGGCACACTGACATTTCCCCGTTGAGGTACTGCAGGAAGTAGAATGCCGCCCGTCCGCGGAAAAGAAGGGGCACAGCTTGGTTCTGCACATAGGAGGGTAGGCTGAAGGTCGCCATCTGCAGGGCGGGGTAGATAAGTACCTGCGACCGTAGCGGTGGCAGGCTCCTCGACTCCGGCTGCGCTAGCCGCTGGCACAGCGCCGCCGCCAGGTTGCCCCCGGCACTGTCCCCGCCCACAGCTATGCGCCGCGTATCCACGCCGAACTCTGCCTCGGCCACGGAGAGGAAGTGACACGTGGCAGCCTCGCAGTCATCCAGCTGGGCGGGGTATCGGTGCTCAGGGGCCAGTCGGTAGCTGTGGCAAAATAAATTCTGTTTTTCTCACTGTGACGTGTGATTTTTGGAAAATGGAATCCTACATATTTAACCCAGATATTGTAACATGGTCGTCTAAAACGCCATTTAAAAATGAGTTTAATCAGACTTGTATGTTACAGATCTATATAAAATAGTACATAATATCAAAGTGTCAAAAAAAAATCTATGTAGCTTTCAAAATTATTTACAAATATAAAAGCTGAAAAGTCTTGAGTGCATAATTATTCACCCCCTGTGGAACCACTAAATCAGCCGTGGTACAGCCAACCGTCACTCATCATTCGTTGAATGGAGTCAACCTGTGCGCAATTAGAGTTTCACATCAACCCAAAATAAATATACCTGTGTCTGCCAAGCCCCAGAGATTGTTAGAAAACATATCTTGATAAACAACATCATGAAGATCAAAGAGCTATCAAAACGAGCCTGAATAATGTTCAGGAGAAACACCAGTCAAGCTTTGGTCATAAAAAATACTTTAAAGACTTTGAATAGCCACAGAGAGCTGTTAAATCCATTCATTAAAAAAATGGAAAGAATATCGCAAAGGCCATCAAGCATCACTGACAAGATAATGAGAAGGTTAATCAAATAACCTGTAACCTGGATGTTCCTCAACACTGGCTTTATGGAAGAGTGGTGAGAGGAAACCCATTATTGAGAAAGAAACAGATGAATTCCTGTTTGGAGTTTTCCAAAAGCCATGTGGGAGACACCGAGAACATGTAGAAAAAGGTTCTCCGGTTTGATAAGACCAAAATTGAACTTTTTCACCCCAGTAGAGCTTTACGTGGGGCTGAAACGAAACTCTCCTCCTCTCCCTGAGAACTCCATTCCCAGGGTGAGGTATGCTGGTGTTTGGATGATGCTGTGGAGACGCATTTAATCAGCAAGATGGATGGAGCCGAATACTTGGCAACTGTAGAGGAAAACCTATTTCAACTGAGGTAGAGGTTCAGCTTCCAGTGTGATGCAACGGTCCACTGGGATTCCACCACGCACCAGCAGGGGGCGATCAGCACCGTGCAGGTCAACACTGACCTTGTTTCCTCACAATTCACCACAAGGAATGCTAACACAATGTGGCTGGTGGTGGACAAACATGAGGCAGTAGAGTCTTCACCAGCAAGACTTAAAAGCCATGTGAAGAAGGTCAGGAGGAAAGGGTGAGCAAAGTGTGCAACACTATCCCTGGTCCCTGTGAAAAATCCCACAATCTGATTGAGAATCTGTGAATGAGGTAAGGAGCGGCTGAGACAGACCATAGTCACACACCACACAACAAAACACCGCAGGGATGAGAAAGCATGTGCAGCCGTACGGCAGGTGATACCTCAGCACCACACTAGTTCAAATGGAATGGAAAAGGGTGAGTTTTTTCCAGTGGCTGGAGTAGCAATCTTGTCACCAACCCCCAAATTTTCCCCGCAAGCTGGAAGACCTGCTTACAGGGCTGGATGTAGGTTAACATCATACCCAGGACAAAGCAATTGCAGGTTAAGGGCCTTGCTCAAGACCCCAACAGAGTAGGATCACTCCTAGCATTCACGGGATTCAAACCAGCAACCTTCCAAGTCCCAGCCCAGATCCCTAGCATCAGAGCCACCAGTCCACCTACGAGAATCTGACTTAAAAATGGCTACTTAACAATGGACATGGAATAAGCAATGTACAGCTTAATAGTTGGTTCTACCAATTATTGAGTCGGGTGGGGGGGGGCACTGATATTATATACAAGCAGCATATATCTGCTTTTCTGTTTAACTTTCGTGTTACAATATTTTGCACCTTCAAAGTGTTGAGCATGTTGTGAAAATCAAACGGTGAAAATCCCAGTTTAATTTCAGGTTGTAACTGCAGAAAACATGGAAAAATCCAAGGGAGTGAATACTTAGGCAGGACACTTTAAAAATGCAAGCATGAAATGCAATATTTCTAGATCAAGACTGCAGTGATTTTACCAAATGTGAGCAAAAAAGGATCAATGAAACTTACCCAACAGATATCACAACCGTGTCAGACTCCTTGGCGATGTATCTGCAGACTGCATCAGCCGTATCTGTGAAGGACCACACTGTATGAGGCTACGATTGCCCCCACTGAAACATGGGCACAACCCAGCTGGACGACCCATACTGAGACTCTCACCTATACTGCCTAACACCCAACCTCCACCATGGAAGTAAACCAATCCTCTCCTCCTGCCACTAGAGGGCACTGTAGGCTCATATGCCCGGACAGGAACATTGGCAAACATCAGGTCTTTGATGCGCAGTCCTGAGGGAACAGGCTCCTTCCGGACTGTGAGCCAGGATAACACCTTCCGTGTAAACGTGATCTGGTGGCAGAGGCCCATGCGCTCCAGGATCCGACCCTAATGAAGCAGGAGGCATCAATTATTGACAGTTTTTTTTTGGCTAAAATGTAGGAATTCTTCAGACAACCATTAACAGCTGAATAGACTGGTTTAGTTATGAGAGTGCAAAAGCCATCAAATTCCTTTCATCATCACAGCTGTCCACAACCTCGCCTGTATCTTAGTGACATTTTCCTGATTAGGATGTTCAAAGGAGAGGAGGGGGAAGGTACAATCCTGTCCGCTGATGGGAGAAACTCCAAGCCAAAGACATTTCACCAGAGTTTGCATCCAACCAAACATTCCAGCAAAAGCGCAAGGATTTTAAAAATACTAAAAAAAGACAAAAAACAATGGTGTTTACAGCAGACTGTTCTTAATGTTAGTGATTAACAGAGAGAATTCTTTAGCCAAGCTTGTACTGAATGACAAGTGCATGGAGAAGAGAATTCACCTAAAGGTCAAAGTCTGGGTAAGCAACGATGCTGTTTCACACAAAGGAAAATTAAATTAAGCAGGAATGGCTGTTCCAAGCCAAAATGCAAAAAGGAACTAGATCAGATCAAGTATTTAACTTAACAAGGTTTTTAAATACAATTAAGAGGGAGAAAATAATGAATTGTCTTGCGTCATCAGTCTAATATCAGTTAACTATTGAGTTTGGCACAGACCTGTGGCACACAATGGAATTGTACTAACAATCATGTTAACCTTTAACTTCCCAAAGAAAACAAAATGATATCTTTTGGACTTAATAGGTTACAATAGTAAAAAGGAGTAGCTTTAGTTTCTGTGGCCAGACTCGGCTGTGGAAACGTCCTTCCACTTATCAGAGTCAAACCAAGTTATCAAAGTCAAGCGGCACAAAGGAGAAGGTGCACAGGACACAAGTTTACGATCTGATGTTAAATTTCTTAAATATTTCTTTCCCACTAGCAAATTGGTAATAGCGGCTCTGCTCCTGGAGATCAACCCCCCTGCAGATCTTGGGTGCAGCCCTAATTTAACACACCTGATACAGAACATCAGGCCCTTCAGTAACATCTCAGTATTAGATCCAACTTGGCTTCAATATAGCTGCTTCTAATATTGAGACGCTACTGAAGAGCCTGATGTTCTGTGTCAGGTGTGTTAAAGTAGGGCTGCAGCTAATCTCTGCAGGGGGTTAGATCTCCAGGAGAAGGGTTGGTGACCACTGGACTAACATATCTTACAAGTTAATGATATATATCCATTTTTCATAACCATTGATCAACACAGGGTCGTGGAAAGCAAGGAGTGTGTCACAAGGTACAAAGAAATCCATAATAATAATAATACGATGATGATGATGATGATGATGATGAAGAAGAAATAATAGCCTAGTCGTCGTTCCTAAATGCCCAACACTCACCAGAACCGCACACCCAACTTGTACCATGTGGACCAGGTGCAGCTTCCGGCGACTGACGACTCCATCGGGGATTTTCGAATTTGTGAATTCTGAGTAGATGAGGCCATTTAGCAGCAGCAGGAACGCCGCAAAAACGGCAGCGAAGCCCGTTATCAGAATCGCGACACCTATGTCCATTCTGACCGCAGACCAATGGGGAAAACCGGCAGCAGGCAGGAATAAAACCGGTTACCATTTCACCCAACCTTTCAACCCACCGTGAGGTTTCAGATTACAGCTTTCCCAGTTCAGCCTCTACTGACTGACAGTTATGTGGACCAGTTACTGATTACTGTTAAGGTGGGGCCCCCAGCCTTTCAAAAAAAATAAAAAAAATAACATAATGTGAATGAGGTAAGGAGCGGCTGAGACATGCATGCACATGCATGCACTTGTGTAACCTTCTGATGTTGCTGTTCTTGGTCTATGTGTCGCACCACGACACTGGAGAAACGTTTCGTTTCACTGTGTTCTGTGTATAAGGCTGAGATGACAATAACTTCCTTGACTTGATAAAACCAGATTCAAATAAACCATTTGTCGTCTGCACAGAAAATCATACATGAATTAAAGTCTTTCCATAGGTATCAAAATCTGACCTCAGAATCTTCAGCTATGGAAACACCAGAACTTTCAGCAATGATCTGTAGATGGCGATGTTGACCTGAGTGAAACTATATGGCTTGTGAACCTTAAGACGCTACAAGAAGACAAGCTTTCATCTTTGGCTTGAGTAAGAGGTGCAGGGCAGCATTCGGGCTGTCAGAGCCTGATCACGGCACCAGGAGGATTCTCTACAGGTAGCATGTCTATCTTTGTGATGCACCCCTTCGCTCTGTATGTATTTCTCCACCAGAATCACTCCTTAATCCTTCACTAACCACCCCCAGTACCAAGCTCCCTCCACTGGGTCCGAGACACACGTGGTATTTATTCCAGCTAACAGGCATCTCTCCATCTTTGATGACATGACAAGGGCAGGCAGTGTTTGTAAGGCTGACCATTGCAGACAAGGCCTAAAAATCACAGGTTTGTAGCTTAGCGAAAGCCCAACAAACATTTGCTTTAGTGCTTTACTGCACAGATCCACAGAGGACTCCAGCACAGACTTTTCTGGAAAGCTACAGTGCACGGGTGGGATGTTCACTCAGGATGGTTCTGCTCCTATGTGTTTGGGTTTCGTTTCATTATTGGTGAGAAACTGTCTCCATATGGAGAGTAATTCTGCATTTTCTATTAACTTAATCTTTCTTAAGGAAGTAGACATGTCAACGTTAACCAACCTTCCACTAGAATTTTATTGGGGAAAGGCTGAGACCAATTACATTTGTTAAATGGATGGTCGAGGACAATTCCCCGCAATAAGTTGTGTTGTATGTGCATGTCTGTCTTTGTACCTGGGTGTCTGTGAGATATAAAGGGGTTTGGTGCCCTGGTTATTCACAAAACATGGCTTCAGTTCAATCCGTTGTACACACTCCTCATATACTCCGGGAGGTTGATAAGGACGGACCCGGGTGACCCTGAACTCAGAGACGTCACCTACAGGGCTAAGGTAAACTTCCTAAGAACAGAGGGACAGCCAATGGGGGCAGGGCACCGCTGCCTGACTATCCTCACGGTCCCAGGTTCCCACGTGAACAATAGAGCTGTTACTTTGGTTATCCCACAGCCGAAACTTCCATTTCTTCAAAGTAAATGATGTTTACTTTGAAGTAAGTAAATGATGAGTTTACAAATGTACGAAGTGTCTGGCAGAAAGTTACTTGCTATTGTGTTAAGGTGCAGAATTTCCATGTAGTTATCCACTTACGCAGCTCTCCTCTGGTTTGTGAACCACATGCTTCTCGCCGTACTCTTCCCGTAAATCGGGTCAGGAACTCGTGTTATCTGCACGCCGAGATCTGCTGTTTTTCTTTTCTCCCTGGAGATCGTTCCCAGACCCGTTCATATCTGACCGACGCGTGTTCATGAGCTGACCAAGGGCGTAGATTCGGGTATGGACGGTAGGAACATGACTGTGTATGTTTAGGGGGCGGGGGTTCGCGGCTGATTTGGTCCCTACTAATGTTGAAACCAAACCTTCGCCCTTGCCTGCAGCTCAGTGTCATTTCCATACACAGATGGATGGTTGGACACAAGATAACAACTGATTGATTTACAAAAGATGCCGCGCCATATCATACGGGACACAATTTTTACGACCGCATTATAACGGACATACGAATCCTCAGGATGTCTCAGAATGACTCATAATTAAAGAAAAAAAAAACATTGTAGCAGTTATGCAAGAGTCTACATGCCAGATCCCATCCACATTTTTCCCTTTTCAAATGAAGCTTAAACTGGTATAAACGGGAATAAGTCTTATTTAAAAATCGTCTAGTAATACATAACGAGGTCAAACAGAGATCGAAATGGGAGGCAATTTATTCTCAAATGTAATATTTTTTCAAAGATTGTCTTGCAGTCAGGTGACATGACGAAAAATGCCCTTCGCAAACATCGAAAAAGGTGAGGGTATTTATGCAGTGTCCGCTTGTTGCATAGCCTCTGGGGGGGATGGGGGGGTGGAGAAACAGGGAACCGAAAAACAACCACCCACAGACGGCACGGTAGTGCAATATCCCCCGACACTTAAACTGTCAATCAGGATTAATGGCCTTTAAAAACTCCCATCAGATCCAAGTCTACCAGACACTGAGGGGATCACCGAGTTGCGACCCGCGGTGGATCGGCACCGTCTTCAGGGGGAAAAAAGTAACACAAGAGTCCGAATCTTAGAACAGGGGCAATAACGCGTATCTTTCGCTCCAGTTTTAACTTTAAAAAAGGAAACGTCGGCTGCTGAATCACATTCGCACTGTTATTTTAAGAGAGGTTAAGGAGGAGGGGGTGTCCGAAAAGGGGAATGAGCGCCGTCCGGTTCCCTAAATTATGAGGAGCAGGCAAAACGCGACTTGACATGCGGCACTTTGTAGCTCAGACGCTGCCGACCTGCCGGAGAGCCGCAAACTCACTTTCCCCGTATTCTTAAAAAATAACAACTCCAAAAGGCAAAAGTTTAATTTTTTTTAGTGATTTAGTGCATACTGTAGCGATATATATTAAAGAAGAATCGCCTTTGAAGACTTGTGTCCCAAAGCAAACTAGGGGGTATAGAGTAATGCAAAACGCTGTCTGAACTTCTCTGGGATATTATCAGTTTTGAAGAATTAATTATACACCGGGGCAAAAAAATGACGGTGAAGCCGCTGTGTGCCCTGGTGCTGCTCTGCCTCCAGATCGCTTACTGCGTTATTAAGGCGGGCGTCTGCTTTCTGCTGCCCAGCAAGCGCAAAGACCTGAGCGGCGAGGTGGTGCTCATCACCGGCGGGGGTAGGGGCATCGGTCGCCACCTGGCCAAGGAGTTCGCCAAGCAAGGAGCCAAAAAGGTAAGCGAAGACGCCTAGCTCACAGGGGGCAGGAGTTTACTTTAATTATTGACATTACGTGGTACTGACTGATAGGAAAGTTGTCTGCGATGAGCACCGTTCTGTAAGGGAGGGAGTGGAAACCCCCATTTAACGTATGCGTAATTTTATTGCGCTAAGTTTGTTTTTGCTAAATAAACTACATCTAAAAGTACTGAAGTGCGACTCGTCGAGGCGCAAGGTCTATGCGGATGCTTTATAACCAGATGAGGTAGCCGATCGCAGGTATTACAGATTATTGACTGCTGTTAGCGGGTTTGCTTATAAGGGTGGCAGGTAACACGTGAATCAAAGGTCCCTGCAGCCCGATCCTTGGAGATCATAGCGATGCCAGTGGATCTGTGCCCAAAGGAAGCGATGTGGGGTGCGTCTCTGCCCAGCTTGCGACAACCGCCGTTACTCTTAACCATACGGAATATATTTTGATTGACAGGGCACGCATACAGTTCATCTAAAATCTGTAGGTATATTATATATACACCGGGTATCGCAGCAAATGCGTCAGCAATAAAATCAAAACGCGACAACCGTAGTGCTTACGGACGGTACCGAAGCCCGTAACAGGAGCACCGATCGCACCCATATAATGGGAATTACATTATTATTTTTGAACCGGAGAATTTCCAACCTGGGTGTCGAAGCTGAATGTTTTCAAAACTCCGAGGATATCTAACGCTTGGACTCATAAGATGGACGGCTTTCAACAAAACGATCTTGTATTTTACATTTAGGGTATTATATAATATGAATCATTACAAATAATCATCTGGGGCGAATTAAACAGATCCACTTCTGGGAAGGAGAATGCGAGACTTCAGTGCGTTTTAAGGATAATAAACGGGAGGATTGCGGTTATATCTTAAAAAAAAAAAGCATTTCCTTGTGGTTCACAGCAGACCGATTCAAGATAAAACTTGCGTGTGTATGACTGTGAGATTCTCCTTAAAGACACCCCTCTTAAAGACTTTCTTTGGGTTCCACTGTGCACCACATCATGTAATATTCAGCAGGTCTGTAAACGCTCAGAGCGGCTTCCTTTGTCGGTCCTGCTGCTTTTTATAACGCCCGATTGTTTCTTCGCAAATATCAGTGTTTGGGGTTGCGACCTTCGGGAAGAGTGGGCCAGCGAGCTTCTCCTGTTTCTGGTTCAGGTTGCACAACACCCTGGGTCAACCGGCGGGCAGGTCTTGGGGAAGAAAAGGACCCCTTTTCATCCCCAGATCGGTCGACCTCCGACGCAATAGAAGCAGACTTTTCTTACTCTCTGCCCCGGCGCTTGATGGAAAGGCGCCCCTGTCTCCGTGATAGTTGGCCGTTAAGAAAGGGGCTGCAAACCAGACGCAGCCAAGCGACACACAGAAATAAGTGCATGCGTAGTTTGATGCATATCCAAATGTACATATAAATTATAGGCCTATATAATACACACGTGCGTGTGTTTATATATGTTCTGCACCGTTTAAACTCCCTGGATATCACGTGATTTTATCTCGCTTGAGTTTGAGAGTTCCCTGTCTGGACACCTTCTGGCTCTCAGCTGGGTATTAAATGGATGAATGCACGGGGGAAAATAATAGCAAGTAGCATAACTGCAGTAGACTAAGGAAGTGGTTGCTAGCATGTCAAAACTCGTCAAAGTGAAACTGTTTGAGGAAATGAAAGGAATCATGTTGCAATGTTTTTTTTATTACGCTTTGGAACTGATGACATGTTACAACTGACAGGGGTTGAAGCTGAAACACTACAGTTTAACAGACTTTTACTTTAAATGTATGACAGTGGCATCACACAGATGTGACACGTAACTGTGACACCCCTCCCTGTCCCAGTGTCACACGTCACGGTCACTGTGGCATGGCAAAACAGACGGCTGTAACTTCTAGGTCTGCGGCTGTGGGCTGATTTCAGTCTCGATAGCTGAACCATTCACACCTCAGCTAAGCCTAACGAGGAGGTGAAGACGGACCTTTTGATGCAGAGAGGCTGGGGGGGTCTGCCTTGTTAACCTCCCCCCTCCCCCGAAGGGGTGCCAGTAGGATAGATGGGGATAAGATGTCATTTTGGTTACAAATGGTGTTGAGGTCTGGATTGGGGCTGGATCCTGACTGAACCAGGGTAAAACCTCAGTGCAAATATTTTAACAACATTTAAACAATGGCTGTCGGGAAACTGGCTCCAGTAAATAGGTGTTCTATTGAGTAATATTAATTACGCATATTTTTTTCTTTTTTTTTTTGTGCAGTTTTTGAGTGCTTTTGCTTTACAGGTAGCTAGTGGTGCATTGAGTTACAGGGATGAGATCAAGCAGTGTGTGTGTGTGTGTGGGGGGGGGGGGGGATCGGGGGGGAAGAACTTTGCCACTCCTCACGTGTCCTACAGCATCAGACAGGGATTCAGTTAAGCCCTCCCCCTTAACTGTGGCTCCTCCCACTGATAGCGCTTATACACTGATGGTATCTTGGGGGTGTGGCAAAGGGGTGGGCTTGGTTTTTGGGTGATGGTGG
>JAODJU010000130.1:21757005-21767231 GCA_026776725.1 Gnathonemus echidnorhynchus | reverse complement strand
CACCACCCCAGTCACGCACATCCCGCCTGTCTACAACCCCCCACAGCTTTCCCAGATACCTGCCCTGAGAGAAAAATCAAGGAGAGAAGGAAACTGCCCACAGTCGGCTGGGTTTGTGCATCACTTTCTGATCATCTTTTAGTTGCTCCCACCACCACTTTTCAACTGGCACACACAAACACCCTCACCCATGGTCATGACCTTTGGTTAGTGACCGAAAGAATGAGATCGTAGATGTAAGCAGCCGAGATGAGTTTCCTCCGCAGTGTGGCTGGGCTCAGCCTTAGAGACGGGGTGAGGAGCTCAGACATTCGGGAGGGACTCAGAGTAGAGCCGCTGCTCCTCTGCGTTGGAAGGAACCAGTTGAGGTGGTTCAGGTATCTATCAAGGATGCCTCCTGGACGGCTCCCTGGGGAGGTGTTTCGGGCATGTCCAACCAGGAAGGGACACCTGGACGGACTCAGGACACGATGGAGAGATTATATCTATCAGCTGGCCTGGGAACGCCTTGGGGTTCCCCCAGTGGAGCTGGAGGAGGTGACTGGTGAGAAGGAAGCCTTTGCCATCCATGTTTAGACTGCAGCCCCCATGACCCAACCCTGGATAAACCCTGGATAACTGATGGATAGATGGAAACAAAACAAAGCAAAACAAAATCAAATGCAGCTTTGAGAACCACAACAGTAACTGTACACTTGCAGGAGAATGATAGACGACCTGCCTTTGTTTGCCTTTGCAAAGCTGTCAACTGCAGCATCCAATAGGAGAACAAGGGCAAAAAATGCCAATTGCAATCGCTACGTCGTCAAAGCAGGTATTTAGCAAAAACGGACATACAGAAAAATCAACACATGCAACCTGGTATTCCTCTTTCCACCAACAAAACTCACAGAAAATACTACATAGAGAAGCTGTTAGAACAAAGGATCTTTACGTCTTTAGCAAGAAAAGTCAAATAACAGACAAAGTGGAGCTTTCGGTAGCAAGTGAATCTGGTTCACTTCTGGTTGTGATTAATGACTTCTATTTGTGTCGGCGCTGCACATTTTGGAAGCCAGCTGATGGCCTTTCCCACGATGAGCTGGCCCGTCAGCGTGCTCCACCTTCCGCCGCAGATTGATTAATGCACCTCCAGAGTCAAAGTTTGCATTGTTTAACATCTCCTGTGTCTTGATTAGCAACCTCTCCCTGCACCCTTCCTGCAGTGGACTCCAAAACACCTATTCCCAGAACGCCACATAAATCAATAGTTTCCTAGCGGGAAAAGGAATATTTTCACCCATGCAGATTCTGACCCGGTTTCCACAGAGCCTTCATTGTGATTTATCAATGACACAATGTGCTGGAAAAGAAGAGAGAATTGGAATAAAAGAGCATCTTAAAATAAATCCTCTTTTGGAGTTTTTATGTCTTCCTGTTCTACCGTCTTGTCTTTTAAGCGGCCTCAAAAAAAAGGCACACAGATGTTAGGAAATTAGGCCGAATAGGACGTGGGCCGAAATGGGGAGATCGTCTCAATGCTGAGTGTGGAATCTCAGCTTTCCCCACACACAACAGCTCCACTGTTTGTCACAGGGATGGTGTGACCTGCAAAACCGATGGTGTGTGTCACAGGAAGCGAGGATCGCTTGCACCTGCGTACAGGGGCGTCTCTAGAGATTTGTGGCCCCATGAAACCACACCATATTGGGCCCCCAACTCAGACCAAACTAATTATTATCCAAAATTTTTAGGGCCCATTGCAATCATCATGATTCCCCCTCCCCCCTTTGTGGCGACACTGCCTGCGAGGCTCCTTGAGCTCCTCACTGTCTGCTTAGCACATATTTCTCATTGACGACTTGCTCACTGGGCCCTGACCTCAAATGCACTGCCCCATTATTCCACAGCAAACTGTGGACCCAGCTAACGCTAACACCCAGTTGACAGTGATATTAATAACAACTGCGGGTAATTACCGTGTTTGCAATGGCTGCCTCATTGTTTTTGCAGCAGATAGGTGTCTTATGAATGTAATATATATATTTTTTTAATGCTTATTATAAGCAAAACCTTCACATTAGGAAAAGCTCTATTTTAGAGTTTAGAATATTCTATCTAGTAGTCATTGGCATTGTCTCCATGACATTATGGCACTTCCAGTTCACTGTAAAAACCGCTTAAGGTAATTAATTTGACGGAAGAACCAGCAAACAGAAAACAATACCATGCTTTTCGTATCAAACTCTGTTACAGGACATGAGCATAAATATCCCTGCACCAAACACGACGACTGGAGATTGTTTTGTCTCTCACACTGTGTTACATCGAGGGAACGCTTAACTGTCAATGAAAGAAGGTCTCAAGTTTAGATCAGAATACATTTTGGCTATCAAATGACATTGTTTGTAATGACACATATTAGTGGAGTTGAGCTGCTGTTGGTGTCTTGCTCAATACAGCGAACACGTCTGATCTGTGCTAACTGCTCTTCTCATCATTGGATTCCCACCAAAAACTTGAGAGAAATATGTGATCTCCATTGTTGCCAACTTGTTTGTCAGATAGCTAGGTGTATGTAACTTGTCCAGGGATGTACTGGGTTCTTCAACTAACGTGTCGTAATTAGTTTATGATATAGCTCAGGACTAGGCCAAATAGTAAACAAAACCAAAATGTGCCTTACATTTCACCAGGGTAATTGAAAAGAAACTTCTCTCAAATTTAAATAATATTTCTCATTTGGTCCTCCATATATCGCAAAGCCCAGTAGTGTAGAAAATAAAAAAAAAAACAAAAAATAAAAATGGCTGCCTTCAATCAGCATAATACTGCCAGTTCAAATATAATTAGAGGGCTGAAGAAGATCACCGGTTTCCTCAGAAAAACAAACCACAGCGACCCGACGATGATGAGGATGATACGAGGATGACGATGAATGTGAGCTAACACACTTAGTAAGGAATCCGGCAGCTGAAAGATGACAAAGTACAACTTGAGGAAGAAAGCAGTATTTACACTTAACTGATAGCTTCACACAAATTTATTAGCGCGATGTGTTTGGTTCATGAACCCTGAGGTGATTTAGGACTTAGTAGATACCAACATTTGACATCCAAATAGTCTCTATCCACACAGTATTTTATTTCTGAAAAGGAGATTTTTTTTCTCAATTTGACACAGGGAACTTGGGATTAGTTACCGTTAACCTCTGGCTCTGGATGTTTCTGAATTAAACATTTGTAAAGCTGTTTCAGATGCTGCTCGCATTACATAACCCATCCTTAACAAAACTCCTTCCTGCAGTTTAATTTAATCTTTGGGAGATGCTTTAGCTAATCACTAATGGGTAACAGTCTGCTTATGCTATTTATGTGACCGTGAGATTCGAAGGTGGTGAATTTAGCGAGCAGCTCTGTCCTTCCTGCCTCACTGATGGTGCCCTTCCCACCCACGGCTCCCAGAACTCGCACAGCATCCTTTACGTTCAGTGTATTTCCAGATGGTGTTTACTGCTATTCCCTGGTCGACTATTCTGTGAGGGAACAGAGGAGGAGAGGAGGTTATTTAAGCAAGACTCGTGCATTTCAGATGTTGGGTCACAGTGACCCAGCTGACCAAAGGGCACCATTGCTTAGCACTGTGACATTTCGGGTTACCCACTGCACCAGGTCACCTCGGGGTCCGGAACGGCGGCATCCATTGACAATAGCGGCCAATCCAAAGCGCTCCTCATTTTGGCTTCCTAGATGAACCTTTAGCTGGGCCAGTACAGTAGTTACCATTGTATCTATTAGGGGGGAGGGGGTGTCTTTAGACTCATCATGTGTATACATTATAGGAATAGCATATGTACCTAATTTCCAGAAAACAAGATGGCTTTGAATAAATATTATGTACATACAGTTAAAGCCAACATACAGCATATGGATGGAGGGCTGAGGAAATATTAGATCCAAGTAGTAATTTGCTATTCTCACCAAATATTTGTAAACAGCTGATGGAAACAGTCCCTGAATTCTGAAAAGGATTATTTCCTGTTTGCCAATGAATCAAATTAAGCATGCATACATAGTATGGACAAACATAACGTACAAGAGAAACACTGAAATATAGGGAACCGATTCTGTACCTTCCACTGTGGTATCGAGTGCGGTTATCAAACCCTGCAAGGCTGGACTGTGTCATTCCTACACAGCAGTGTAAGTCGTGAAGGTTATTTACAAGATAGAGATCAGACTTGTAAATGTGGGCTGTAATCATTTGTACAATCTCCCTGTTTAAGTGGCAGAGGTCCAGGGGAGGGGGTGTTTAATCAGACGGAGCACTGGAAAGCAATCACTGCACTGGAGCTGTAGCCATTGCTGAGACTGGGGGATTGCAGTGGTGAGGATTACAGCTCCAGAGAAGCACTGGCTACTGGAAATGGGCAAATGTGCCAGGATCTTCTGTGGCCAATGAGCCCTAAATCTCATGGATACAACTTATTAGGGAAGGTAAGACAGCTGGACTGAAATGGACCAGACACCCAACATTAATTCCAGCAACTTCGTACAAACATAGAAAAATATATAGATGATTCTTAAAATCCATTTAGATGATTGATTTTCAAAATGGTACCTTGGATATGCTGAGCTAAGACACTGCGGCTGTGTAACTAATCTTTGCTCCACCACAAATCTGTGATCCATCTGCATTGTTCATCTCTGAAGGGTTAGTGATAGATTCCACATAGCAGGAGAGAAACCTAGGAGTTTGGAGGTCAACTGACCAAGGACAGGCAGTCCTTGGGAAACTCTTTGGGCTACAGGCATGTGTCATCTTGGGACAGCTACAACCATAAGGCAGGCACTACTTAGGGAACCAGTTTCTTGTAGGCATTTCCACCTCATACCAACCACGCAGCCTGACCTCATTAGTAAATAAAGAGATGGTTTTAATCCAAATACTGTGGCTGTCATTTATGAGCAACTGAAGCTTTCATACTTTACGTGTTTCATTCTGCCTACTCTGTTTTTTTTCCAGGTTGCTCTATTTCTACAACTTAAATTTGCTTCCAGTTCTAAAGCATTTAATTCATGGTGCGCTTCTTTTTTTCAGTAGAACATCTGGTGCAAAAATATAGATGATCAAACAGAGCAACTGGTTTTGTTTGTGG
This sequence comes from Gnathonemus echidnorhynchus, assembly GCA_026776725.1. Classification (NCBI taxonomy): domain Eukaryota; kingdom Metazoa; phylum Chordata; class Actinopteri; order Osteoglossiformes; family Mormyridae; genus Gnathonemus; species Gnathonemus echidnorhynchus. The sequence goes on along the minus strand of JAODJU010000130.1, from coordinate 21,762,094 downwards.
ACCCTCAAGCACAAGCTTTCATTTTGAAGTATCTTGGCAGAAGCCACATACCACTTTCATTTGTGGAGACAGGTTTCTGTGGCCATGATAACTAAAAAGCTTTGGTCAATAAATAAAAAAAAAAAAACATTAAACAGAAGTATTTCTACAGGTTTTAGCTTAGTGCAGAAGTCACTGTAGAACGTTCTCTGGTTCTCCGACATCTGGTTGCAACGCATGACTATAGAGAGAATGGTGTTGCAACTCGTCCATAAACGGTTCAGGGAGGGTGCTGGCTGTGCGAGTGGTGGCTCCAACCCCAGTCACCGTTACAGTAAATTCACAAATGCCGGTTTATGCTTGACGCCGGTTTATGCTTGACGTCCGCAACGCATCTGCATACACATCATGGCCGCCACGCGTTTCCTGCATTGACTCCATGCATCCTTTGTACACCTTTGCTGGGAATTAACGCTACACATGTACGCGATGAAGTACCAACAAAAATCTTGGGGGCAGTGTGGTCACCTTTTGTAACTGGACTATGTGTTTATATAAGTAACAGTTACTATTAAAGTAGCTTCTGATTTTTTTAAGGAATGAGTAGCTGGAAGATATTCAAAGTGTCATGGCAGTTAAAGTTTGTTCTGCTTACAAATTCAATCTAAGCTGGTGTCACATGTACAAAGTACAATTAAATTCATACTTGAATGCCTTCAACACAGACTACAGACAATTAACAAGACAGTATATCATTACAGTACAAAAAATCTTAAGTAGGGATGGGTGATGTACGATATTAATATCCAAATCACAAGCTATGCACATGCAATTCTCACATTGCAGCTGGGTTGAGATCAGACTTTTGCATTCATTCTTACTGTACAGACATTATACCATGGTATAAGGTATTTTCATAAACTGTTTCAGTATTTAGAAATCTTGGTGATAAAATTTGCTGAGAGTGGGGGTTTATGTTTCGCTAAAAGACTTATTTTTTGTTCCCAGAAATGAAGGAGCAGACCTAGATTGTTTTCTCTCACTGCCTCAGGTGGACGTCACTTATAATCCTCCAGATTGCTGTAATCTACATATGCAAATGTAGAGTATGAACCGGCCCTAACGGCCTCTAGCCAGCCCCAAATCCACAACAAAAGGGGAGTCTGGACAGACTGCCGACCACTTAGCCCCTTAAGGCACACACCAAACGGGATGGCCATTGAGAACGGCTGGCCAATCAGGGAGAAGATACATGGGACAGGGCCAGACGAGCACCAATCATGACAAAATGCCCATCAGTGGTGGAATATTATGAGAACAAAACAATCACAAATACAAATCACTGGGAAAGTGCTCAGGACAAAGGCACATGGGAAGGAAAACAGTGGATGGGCAATGAAAATGCAGTGCGATTGCGAATCATTAAGTCCTGCCACGTAACTGCCGAGGAGCCTTTAAACATACAGGTCACAAAAACATAAAACACCAGGAAAGTTTATCAGAAGACCGCCTCTCTCATCCCACAATGACCCCGGCGTTAGCATGTTTTCACTGAACGATAAGTCTGAGAATTTTAGCATCTAAGACACAGTTATTCCGGGGCTGACATCACACTTTTCTTTCCCAGCATGCACTTCTGACAGGCGGTGTGCTGTACAGCAAAACGAGGTGTGGCAGTCAACGAGGATGGATGGGACCTTGTTTTAAGCTCTGATGCACACACCAAAGAATAGAAAGTGATCCCCGTTCCTCAGAGGAGTCCATCCATCAACGTTACGGTCAACTGGAACATGCAGGTGGCAGACTGCCAAATTCCCAGTCAATACTGAAGTATATACGGTACAGTAAAATATATATGACTTGACATGAATACACAAATCACTATGCCTCAAAGACTATAAAATATAATGATGGCAGGGAAGTTTTAAAATACTGCGTGGATTTTTTCAGTAATGGGCAGATTTTCATAGCCTCTTTTTTTTTGGGGGGGGGTGTGCAAGGCGTCAGTTTGTGTGTGTGTGGGTGTGTGTGTGTGAGATGTCATGATTTACAGACCCCCAGCCAGATATTTCACTCACCTCTGGCAGTATTTCATTTGTGCAGAATCAATGGACCATTTATTGAAAGACTCTTAACAGAAATGCATCAGACAAAGTATTTATCATTGCAGTTTCACAGATGCAGGAGAGCCAGCAAACGCTGAGGATGAACCAGGCCATTGTCTCCGTTCTATTCAAAACATTTTTGTGTGGTAGTGGAACAAGCTGAAACTAATCATTTTAATTATAAAACAAAGTGCACTGCATTCTAATCTGCATTGTCTTCTTGAGAAAATGTGAGTTTTTTTTCATGTTAGCAGGCACGAAAACTTGCACATCTTGGGTGAGAATTGAGGAACTGTTTTCCCAATGAACGAATGAAGGTGTTTTAGTTGAACAAGTATTCTCAAGACGTCATGCATGTAACAAAAAAAAAAAAAACAAAATGTTGCACTTTCTTATCTTTTCTGTGTAGGTTATTAGGCTGGGAAATTAAATATAATGTTTTTTCAAGCTGCATAAAAGCTAAAGGAGAAGATGATTTCATGCTAGACCTTCAGGGAAGACAGGAATTCAGCAAGAGAAAAGAAACATATGGAAAGATAAAGAGACAAAACATCATTTTTACCATTCAAGTGGGTGTACTGTCTAGCTATTCAACCTGGCAAAGTGGTTATTTCAGGACAGTAAACCTGACACAGAAAATTTATTGAATGTTATGTTTAACTACTGCACGATATTTTTTCCGTGTACTTGAATTTAAGCGACGGATTAGGTAGCACACATCAGGTGCCTTAAACGAAGGACTTCCTCACCCCCCCAAACATGTGAGAAACTGTATGGGTAGGAGAGTCCGAGGCTGCCTGCTCGCTGTCCCCCCCGTTTCAGTTTCAGAGGGTGAAATCATTCTCCCTGCATGTCAGACAGATTGTTTTATGCTCCACTCTCATAAATCAAAGTTAATCACACTTTCAGGACAAATTTACTTAAGGTGAAAAGATGAGCATATTTAAAAGCAGCAATACACTAATTGTTCATTCAACATGTTCATTATGCCTTCTGGAATCTTCTGTAAGTATTCATTCCTCTCTCAGGACCAGGAAGATCTGCTTATCACCGCTGTCACATTCCTGTCACCTTATTTAGCCCATCGCTGCTGCCTCCAGAGGCAGTTTCCGCGGACATGAGGCACCGTGACAGTCCAGGTGACACGTCCAGAGGCATTTTGCCGATATGTCATACAGAGGTTCTATTGGACACACGACCATGACCACAATATCTCATAAACCTTCCCCCAAGGACTGGAGTACTTTTGTCAGTAGCGGTTTTTGAGGTTAGGGTTCAAGCCTGCTCTTGTTTGCTGAGGCGTAATAATGAGAGGACTCGCTGGTCATCCACCTCTGCAGCCGTGTTTGCTCTCCAACAAAAGCATGTTGATCTAATAAAGGAGAGTTTGACCCGCTGGCATCAGCTCAGATTTTCTCATTCATTTTGTCTATATGACAGGAAGTGGCCGTCGGGGAAAAAAGCACTTAATTCTGCATGGTAACCTACAAATGACTGAAACGCAGGTTCACTCAAGGACATGGCATCACAAGGAAGTAGCCTGTGTCAAGGTGGCTCACAACAGTGCAGTCAAACACCTAGTGCCTTGGGCCATTCTTCGCTTCAGCCTCCATCTGAAATTCTGGTGTCAGTCCAGCCGTTTAAGGAACATTTTAAGGAACTCACACCCGTGTATTTCTGGTAGATAATTTGCTACTCAGTGGATCGCTGGTGTAGTGGAACAGCGCCCCCGAACAGTGTGTTTCATTACGGCCCGTGTGACTGTTCTGGGCTGGCAATGACAGTTTGCTGTTATTTTTGGGGAAAAGTGAGTAAGTTTGACATTAGCTTATTTGCCAGGTTAAGTGTTAAACCCTGCCCCATTGAGTATGTTTAACTTAGAGCTGCCTGGTGTTCTCTGCTTTTGTGTTTGATCTCTGATTTCCCATGTTTCTCAAAGGCTTTGTCGGAAGAGCTCGGCGCCTGTTTTCTAGATTCTCAAACAGTCAGAGACACCAGAACCAATTTACTAAGAATTTATCCAGGGAAAACCTGCTGAAGAAAAATGTCTATGAAGCAGGGGTAGGTGACAGTGTGGCTGTGGGGGGGGGGGTGAATTCTGGCTGTTAGCCAGAAATCTCCCAAACATTTGTTTTACACGCTTGACATTATGGGCACTTTGAGACTGACTGACATGCCTCTTGAGCTGGGAGGTATCTGCTCGTTTTTGGAGACCAGGTTTCCAAAAATGGAAACCTGGAGACCAGGTTTGGACAAGGTTCCTCTCCGTTTTTGTCATTTTTCTCAAACTGATCAATTTTGTCCCTTGTATCAAATGTGATTTTCTTTTTGCTTCAAGAAGCAAGACGTTGATCCATTTTTCACAATTAAAACACTTTATGTACTGATGAATTTTCAAAGAAAAACAACAAATGATATTCTCTGCCTTGTTCTGAATTACACATTTTTGGCCATGCAATGAGATGAAATTTCCAATGGCCATTTCAAAGAAATTCTCCGCAGCAAAGCTTTGACTGTTCTCAGTGATGTGGCAGAGTTATCTTGCCAAATGATGTGATGGGATAAATTACAGCATAGAACGGATCCAGAATCACACTCAATCCATAGGACTACAGTACCTGGCCAAACTTTTCCAACTTAGTCTTAAAATGCAAATTCAGCTGTTAAGATCTGTACAGTCGCTATTTTTTTCTGTCTTTCCCATTACCTGCTAGAATCACTTGGGTCTTTAAAGAACAATTTGTTCCTTTGCTCTCTGCACTAAGCCTCACAGAGAATGGTGAAGATTGTGTGCCTGGACATCAAAAGCAGACATTCCATTCATCGGCTTATTTTCCCTTGAGCTGCAACTTTCTGTTTAGCTGGAGTCTATTGGGAGGAAAGTTTCTGCCATTTCAGAAACTGACACTCACAGGAGACGTGCTCACAGACGCCATCACCCCATAAACACCAGCCAACACTGACCTCCTACTGAAAAGTCACCCTGGTTTCTTACAGCAGCCAAG
>JAODJU010000130.1:21711902-21752283 GCA_026776725.1 Gnathonemus echidnorhynchus | reverse complement strand
GCCCCCCCCCCCCCCCATTCAAAATACTTCTGATGCCCCAGGGCAGGATCACGGATGAGAGTTCAGGTGATTCACACTCTTCCCAAGAGTCCTTGCATGGAATATCTAGACTTAATATGCCCAACCTCAAGGGGTAAAGAGGGGGTTGGATTTCCACTAAAAAAGGGCAAAGCTGTTGAGCGTGAAATATGATGAATCTACATGACTCAAATTCCTACTTTAAGAACCTGCTATGACTTATTCCTCAAGCTTCAAGGTGAAGATGAAGACATAATTAACACCGATAAAAATGGCACCGTTAAGTGCATGTGTGGCCTTGGTGTGATGACCGGGCCATGAACCAGACCCCAGACATATTAAAGTCACTCTTCAATCTCCACTTCCTCCCTTCATCTAGCCCAGTAACGCTGCCACCAAGCATTCAAGATTCATGCCTGTTGAAGGTCACCAGACTGATTGTGTGTCTGTGAGATCCCGGAGATTATATGATCACTTGCTCATCCCTTTACAGTACGAAGAGGTCCTTCCTACTCGATGAGTCGTCTCATAAATGACTTGCACACCATTACAGTAAAAGGCACTTGACAGGAGTTGAGGGCGTCATTGGAATTCATAGTTCATAAGATGAGCTTGTGCTGTCTATGATTGGACGGTGGAAACCAATGGGAATCTAGGGGAGCCAAAAAAGTAATGAATAGGAATTGGGTTACATCTGAAGGTGACTGACAGCACACGAATTTCCACCCACTGTGGATTTTGAACTATCTGGTGTAGAATGATTATGTTACTAAAAATTCAGGTGATTATTAAGTTCTTAAAACTGTATTGAATCGATTATCAGACTGGTCTGCCAAATTTATTTTAGGTCTGAAATTGCTCCAGACATGTAACTTTACCGATGGAACTAAGGAGTGAGTTTAAAGGGGCGATTATAATTATATTGCGGAACAATTAATGCTTACAGATTAAAACGTTTGCACTTGGTAGTATAGAAATTTTCAGCTGACTGAGTTGACACATGCATTAAATTCATTTGTAGCCAGATTATTGGGATCCATTGCCAAGCAGTACTATGCAGTATCCCTGGAGATTAGCATATTAGCTTATAAAAAACAGTGCTGCATGATGAAATCTTATCAAGGTCTATTCAGGGAGAGCGCTATTATTGAGGCCACATGGCATGGTAGAGTTACATGTGACAGCTCAGTGCTACATGAGGTTCAGCCCCGATAGAAGGTTAGACACTGTTGTTTTTGCAGTAGAATGCCAGGAGATTTAACCAATGCCAACCTTCCTCACTCCTATTAGGAGAAAGAATGATTCACTGGGGACCGATTACTGTCCTTTAGTTTAAAATTGATGGTGCCAATGGGATTTGTAATATAAAACAGGATGTTTTTACTTTTCTTCTTCAGAATTCCTCTTCCTTTTAGTCGATCCAAAGTGGATTTTATGATATATTTCGATATAATGGTGCTATTTTTTTAAAAAAAGTTTTGTTTATTCAAAGCATCATTTGTCACAATTTAAAGGGCATTTCTTTGTTACTTTTGACAGAAAATGCACACAAATGTTGTGTTTACAATTTGTTTCAGACGGTAGAATCAAATTACATTTTATACACTTGGCAAGATCTCTGTAAACAAATTTAATAGCAGAGGAAGTGGAAAACAGCCAGAGGCTCCCTGAAATTAGGGAGCGCAGGGAAAAAAGCAAGGTTATCAAAGTAAAAGTGTGAAGTGTTCCTGTCCTGCGTGAATTCTCCCAAAGTGCAGTGCGGCACAAGGTGCACTAACCTGATTTTTAAAGGCAGTTTTCTCACATATTTGTGTTTCTTCATTGAGGATCCAATATACTGAAATTTAAGGAAGGTTATTGTCATGGAACAGCTGATGGCAAAGAGGTTGAAATTTACTGAACCAAAAGGTCGCCCTTTGAAATCCTATGAAAGGTCTTGCAGTTCAAAGTTTCTTCATGCTATGCTTGTATTAAAGGTGTACATATAAAAAATGAAGCAGGAAAAATACAAGTTCACTTTGGACAAAGATGTACGCTGAGGAATTTTTTAGAGAAATAAATTTAAAAATGACCAGGTCTGTGACGCTACATAGTAAGTGCTAATTTATAACTAATCACTCAAGTCAAATTCAAGGGTCAAGTCTGACGTTTGATATTTTCCTGACATTTCTTGAGGCTGACATTTATCCTTCGGGATCAAAATTTGTGTCGGTCTAGGAGAAGTAATTACATGGGTAGACAGAACTCAAGAGCTATGGGGGGCTTCGCTGACTGATGGCGATCAACATGACCGAGCCTGTGGAATTGATTTTAGATACCAAACATATGGATAATACCCACCACTAGCTACCAATGACTTGGACCTTGAGTCAGTTTTTTTTGACAGGGTGCCATCTACTGTAATTCCCTTTGGTTTTACATGTCTTTCTTGTCAAGATGGTGGTCACTATAGGAGGATACAGTATTAACCGTGTGCCTCAGGATGGCCTGTGTGGACCTTGAGTGTGTTTCACCTAAACTGTGTGTGCGCTTTCTCATATGAAGAAAAACACTTGGCTAATATAACGCTATAAATCATTTTTCCAATTTCAATTATATATGCACATGATGTTTTTATATGTTCACTACAAGTCAGTGTTTTTCTTGTATGACTATGGCTTCATTCACACTAAAAGCACGACTGGCATTTACATTGTAAGACTTACATTTTTTTGTGGGAAATACATATCCATTGCTCATTGTTTCTTAATAGATTTTATATTGCTTTTATATTATTGTTATGACTAATACTGACAAAACATTCATTCATTGTGCATCAGTGTCGAATTGAAATATTTGATAAAACATTGATATGTGTTTCACATGAATAAAGGACATATATGATTAATGACACGTTCATTTAATATGGTTAATATGTGAATGTTGGACCTATATAAATTACAGTACATTCATTTCATATGCATTATACATCAATAAATGACTTAAATGTCTAACAACACATTAAGTTAATATGCATGGTATTTAAGTGTCATAGAAAGAGCTTATATGATTTGGGTAAAATGCATAAGAGTCATATGTAATCTTAAAAAAACTTTTCCATATGGGTTGTGTTGGTGAATTTAATGGTTTGGGGGTGTGTTTCTGGTGCATTTTTACTTCAGGAAGAATATTCACAGGCTGTTGCCCTGGTGATGCAGGCCCACCTATTATGGTTTGTTTTATTCAGCTTAGCTTTGAGGAATGACCACACTGCCGCTTTCCTCAGTCGTCACCCAGGGCCCAGTGGCACCCCCCCCGGAAATCACTAGAGCACAGGTGTGACATCGAGACCCACAGGCCGAATGCATCATTTCACGTCGCTCATGTGAACTTCATTACAACGTAAAGGCTTTAATTCAGTCTGTAAGATGATTTTACAATATGGGCATATCTAAGGGCATACCTTTAGGTTAAGAGTAGGGGGGTTGAAGTCTCCTCCCATTTAAGGTGGTCCAGGGGGTGTATTGGCTGATTTTTATTATTGGGGGGGTTATAACCCTTCCACCCCCCTATAATTTACTCCCATGAGCACATCAATTTCATCCTGCATTACATTTTTTAAATAATTAAAAAAAAAATGCAATTCTCAGTTTTTACACTTGGCGGGGGGGCACAGCAGTGTTGATGGAATTTAATATTAGACTCACCATGGAAAAAATACAATGACTGGCAAGAGCAACTGAGAACTGAAAAAATAAACGAATCGTTGACGGAAGCAAACAAACGGCTGTGTGTTTTTGTTTGTAGTTTGGAGAGCAGTGCTGTAGCTGGGAAACCCACCGCATACATGCTAAGGAAGAAGCAGCATCATGGAAACTGCAGAAGTAGTCTGCCCCAAAGGATCAGGCTTTCACCAACGTAATTTTTAAAATAAATCCCTATTTTGAAGTGTTTTCTTTGCCGGTAATAGCTTTTCTTCAGTACCAATGGGTGTATAACTGTATGGTGACTACCTGCATAAACCGCACACTATGGTAGCTAACTTACTAACCCTGAGACTACAGGTGAAGTTCTGTTTACTCGATGCATCGTACTCTGTTAGAGATATCGTTCATGCATTAAATCTGTAAACCATGATTAGCACCATCTATCTTCCTCAGTCGTTTGTGAGGCAGCTTCCCCAGAGCACAAAAACACTGAAGGAAACCCCTCCAGGGCTATCACTAAGCTACACACTAGTAACGTGGCCATTAACCGACTGAGTCAGCTAGCCCTCGACTAGAGGTGTATTACAAGAAAGGATTCCTCATAGATTCTTAATGTGAAGCTTTACTCTTTGTTCTCTGTTATTAGTCCATCCATCCAGTTCCTGTAGCCCATCCATCCATTTCCTGTAGCCGGGGAGAACATACAAACTCCACACACGGAGCCATGGCGGTGACTCGAACCCTGGTCCCCAAGGCCCCAGTGCCCACCACTGCGCCCCCATGCCACCCTTAATTACCAAAATACAAACATTTAAGGTCACAGACTCATAACTACTTCTTTGTTATTCTTAGCAAGCAGTAAACATTTGCAAACATTTCACGGGTTTCGAATGTCGCCATGGCTCAGACTTTTAGCCAGGCATGAGGCATCACACGTAGCCTCCTCTCCCAGCACAGGGCCGGTTCCAGCATGGTTCCTGTCCATCTTATGGCCGCTTTCCACTCACAGTTTAATGAGTCCAGCGCCACTGAGGGTTTGCTCGCTGGGGCCCTAATATCTCAGATGGTCGGCCCTTATTAACACCCGTCAAGCTAGTAGACGGAAAGCAGATGCCGTTCCCTAAGCATGGCAAATCTTTCTTATTCCTCTTGTAAAAAATGGGTAAATGTTAGCAGCACAATTGGAGCTACTGGATTAGGGCATCCGAGTCTGGATTTCCCTGCCATTGATGGGCTAACCTGCTGGGAGAGAGAATGGCAAACCGCTTTCCCCTGATCCAATTAAAGCCGAAGCCTGTTAATAAATGATGAATGCCAGGCACAGCGTGTCGTCGGCCTTGCTGGGGGGGCTGGGCCCCCACGCGGTGGGCCGGATGCTTTCCAGCAGGCTACACGGTGGGGACGGGACAGCAAATGTCACCTCACTTTTTGGAATCCATGTTGGAAACCTGGTGCTTTGTATGATGCCTCCTTCAGATATTCAGGAGCGCCGTTTGAGTCAGTTGGAAGCCATAGCAATTGACACAGGGCAGGCTTCTGGAATAATTCATAAAGGGCTCTTAAATAACATTCCAGCATTCTCACGTGGTTTAATATTCCTCAAATGCAGCTGGGCTTGGGTTAGAATCATATCTTTTTCAACCAAGATGGAAAAACTGAAGAATGCATTTAGTCTCATTATGACAAATAAAGCCCGATAATTACCATGCTGACTACATGGTGAAGTTACTTAAAATTCCGCAATTATAAAAGCTTTGTCAGAGATACATTATCTATTTTCCTCAATACTTGAATACTTGATGCCGAAAACCAGCCTCAGGACCGATAGGTGGATTCTTTCTTGACTTCAGTCAATCAAATTATTCATGGGTGACGGGGACACTTTAGGCACAATCCACCCATAAATGATTCTCTGAAGAGGAGCTGTGTAATTGAGAGGACTCTGAGACTTATGTCAGTGGCAAAGGTGAAGCTGGGGAACAGAGTCAAACTGACAGACTGATTGACTAGTACAGCGTTAAATCCTTTGAGAAGTTCTGCCCCAGAGACCCTCCATTTCAACTGACATTCCTGTCCAGATGGTACATCCAATACCATTAATGGAGAATAGACCTTACGAGTCAGAGCTAGCCACTAGGCTAATCCCCAATCCAATATAGTGAAAATTATACAATCTTCTGTAATGTATGAGAGAAACCATCAATGGACTTTTCAGAGCAATTTCTGGGTGGATTTTCTTATATACTGATCTGTGCAAAAGTCTGAGGTATTCAAAGTAAATGTTTAAATCTGGGCAGCAAGTGTGCACTCAATGGCCAGTTTATTAGGAACACTACTTAGAAACATGCTAGAGGTGAGGTGTGGGCCAGTGGGCTAAGCCTCTGTGCTTGTGATCAGAAGGTCACCAGATCAAGCCTGGATAGTCACATATCCTTGTGCAAGGCCCTTAATCCTCAGGTGCCCCTTTGCTGTGGATGCATGATGAGGCAAAGCCAAAAGAGACTTTCCCCACTGGGTTTATAAAGTTTCCCTGTAATCATACTGGGTAAGGTCCCCCTTCGATCTTCACGGCAGGGATCTCAGAAGATGATGAAAGCATTCCTTTGACATGATTGCATCATGCAATTTCTACAGATGCTTCAGCTGCACATTCATGGTGTAAATCTCTTGTTCTACCACATCCAAAAGGTGTTCTATGGGATTCAGATCTGCCGACTGTAAAGGCCGCAGAAAAACACTGAACTCATGTTAATGAATCCAGTTTAAGATGGTTTTGCTTTGTGACAAAGCGCATTATCAAATCGCAAGTAGCCATTAGAAGATGGGTAAATTGTGGCCATGTAGGGACGCACATGGTCAACAATAATACTCAGATAGGCTATAGCATTAAAGCGATGATCGATTAGTGTTAAGGGGCCCACAGTGTGCCAAGAAATCATCCCCCACACCATCACGCCACCAGCCAGGACTACTGACACAAGGCAGGTTGAGTCCATGGATTCAGGCTGTTAAAGCCAAATTCTGACTCTCCCATCTGTGTGCCTCAGCAGAAATCGAGATTCATCAGACCGGCTGCATTTTTCCAGTGTCCAGCTGTCCAGCTTTGGTGCAGCCTCAGCTTTCTGTTTTTGGCTAACAGTACTTGCTCCCGACACGGTCTTCTGCTTTTGTAGCCCATGCGCCTCAAGGCTCGGGATGTTGTGAGTTCTGAGAAGCTTTTCTGCTCAGCACAGTTGTACAGGGTGGTTGTCTGTGTTAATGTAGCCTTTCTGTCAGCTTTAACCAGTCTGGCCATTCTCTCCTGATCGCTCTCATCCTCATGGCATTTCCGTCTGCCGCTCACTGGACGTTTTTTGTTTTTCACACCATTCTGAGTAAACTCTAGAGACTGTTGTGTGTGAAAATCCCAGGAGATCAGCAGTTACAGAAATACTCAAACCAGCCCGTCTGGCACCAACAATCATGCCACGGTCAAAATCACATTTTCTCCATATTCTGGTGTTTGATGTGAACATTCACTGAAGCGCCTGACTGGAATCTGTGTGCTGCTACGTGATTGGCTGATTAGATTACTGCATTAAAAAGCATGTGTACAGTTGTTCCTAATTCCTAAGTTCCTAAAGTTCCTGATTCCTAAAGTTCCTAAGTTCCAGAAAGTGCTCAGTGAGTGTATATTTCCTCAAAAAACAACTTCATTTAAGTGAAATAAGATGATGATGGCAAACGTAGAGGTGTTTGAAATGACTATGTTAATACACATTGACAGTTATAACACAATAGTTTTACACAAACACAGAAATCAGTACATCTTCTTTGACGGCCAAGACATGCGTGTTATGTTCCAGAAAACAAAACAAGAACAAGCTTATATTTTCCTTTCACACATGAAAAATCCATACAAATGCTTTACCAATCACTCCCTGTATAAGCTAAATGATACAGAGCATAAAACCTTTGAATATTATTTAGTTATATAATACTTCAATTATCAACAGCAGTATGACTAGCATCTGTGCATCAGATGGATCCACATTATACCAACTTAAAAAAAAAAGCTAATCACATTTATTTCTCAAACCAGCAGAAATCATGACGATTAACCAGGGGTCACTGGAGGTCAAGACAAAACCTAAATTCAGGTGCGTGGTGTAGCAGTCTCCATTCATTCAAAAGATATTAAAAACTAGAAAAGGTGTTGTTGGCATGACAAGAATGTGTTCCCTAGTTGTGACACATAACTCTGAAACTACACCAATTTATTGCACGTTCTATTTAAATGCCAATTTGCACAACCTTTCTCCAGCAATTAGGTGGTTAGCTGTATTTATTTGTGTTTATCTAAATGTCCATGTATTAAAATATCATTCATATTATTCTTTGTATGTCTAAAACATATCAGATTTGTTTCTCATTTGCACTATGACCATTTTTTGTTTGGTGACAAAATGGTAGCAATGAATAAAATGATACACTTTATTTTAGAGCATTCGTGCCTCACATTTGAGAATCACCAACCTGTACAATGTTCTTTGTAATTTTAAAATGGCGTACACGAGCCTACAATTACTTCATATCACTGCTGTTTCCATCCTCCGCTGCCAACTATTGCTGCTGTTTCAGTATTGGGGTGAATTGTCTCAGATCTATCAGCAGAAGATTTTTAGGTGTAGATTTCCATCCATATAATGTTTTTGTGAAGTAATAAAAAGATCCATCAAAGGTCAAATACAGTAATCCTGTTCAGAAGATCAAGCAACTAAGCATCATTGCTTTTGGTGTGATTTGTCTCTAAATTTGATCACTTCCAGCTTGTTACCCATAAAATGCCTGCAAAGTTTAAAAATGATCTGTAAAATACTTTTATAGTTACTGTGTTCACAAGACCAAGTGTCTTCTACAACTGCCCTTTCCTTCCCTTGCTGCCAAATAGCACTGCTCCTTCATTTTGGGGGCATTTTGTCTCAAAATAAAATCAGGTGTAGATCTTCATCCATTATGTATGTAGCAGAAATAAGATCCATCAAATACTTTATGACTTATCACATTCAGGTCAAATGTCATCTGCTTTCACCCTTAACCTCCTTATGTGCAATAATTAGATACCCAGGACACCGCTAAATGGCTCTCTGTCACACTATGCTGGTTATTTCATTTTATATTTATACTTACATACAGAAATACCCCAATGCCCCATTGCCTTATATTACATATTATTGTACTGTTTAGTGTTGCTTTTGTCCGTGTGCACATTGTACTTTTGTTATATGTCGATGTATGTTGCACCCTGGTCCATGGAGAAACATCAAGTTATGTACGTGTACACAGCTGCTGATGACAATAAAATACATTGAACATTGGATCTTCCCTTATCTACCACTAAGCAGAATTAGTTCAAATCTGGATCGATTTCCCCAGTTCCTCATCCAGTTCTGATTTTTTCAGTTCCCAAAAGTTATAATTCCTCAACCATACAATGTGTCTACAAAGTTTGAAAAAGATCCTTCAAATACTTTTTCAGTTATTGCTCTTTCTATATTGTGTAAAAACTGTCCTTTTCTTTGCTATCATTAAGGCACTGCTTCAATTGTAATGTGATCTGTCAAAATCTAATCAGTTCCAGGTCGGCACCACCAGAATACGTCTACAAAATTTGGGAAAGATCCATGTAATAGTTTTTGAGTTGTGCTAATGGGATCAAGTGTCTGAAACTAGAGTTTTCTGTGCTATCATTATTCAGTGCTGCTTCAGTTTTGATGGAATCATTCTCAAAATTTACAGAGTTCCAGATCATCATCCAGAAAATGTGTCTACAAAGTTTGAAAAAGATCTGTCCAATACTTTTTGAGTTATTGCGCTAACGAGAAAAGTGTCTGCGGCGGCAGCACACAGGTCCTAAAACCATATGTATTCCCTGTCTGGGGAATGCAAATATTTTGTCATAAATAACATGCTTTTCAATCAACCCCCTGCAAAATTAAATATACTAGCCATATTATGACCTCTGTCAGACCCTGACCTACTCCATCTATATGAAAATGCAAAGTCAGTCAAGGATAAAGTCTTCCTCTCATTCAAATTTTGCTATTTTGCAAACAAGACTCAGTGACAGAGGAAAATGTTAATTTATTGCCACCACCTGTGCAGATGAAACTGAAATGTTAGCTTTAGCTGAAGTGCAAGGAGACACTCACGTGCTGTGAAGACATATTGCTCATTTAGGGAAGTGCACCAGACCCAGGGTGTCTGGAAGCATTCCGTTCAAGGATGCGCCACTCTGTCACTGTCACACGTCGCCGAGATGGAGGACGAGGCAGCTAATCGTTTTCTGCAGTGATGGGAGCCGTAAATATTGCACGATAGGCAGAGCTTCGGGACCTGGGGACACTTCAGCTCTCCGTCCCATGGTGGCAATCCCAGCATTCCCAGCGAGCACCTGTGCCACTCTCTGGCATGACGCTGAACATGCTATCCTTACTGTCGCCACTGTCTGTGAATCCCTGGGGGCTCTTTTGGCAGCCCCCCCCCCCACAACACACACATATTGCATCTCCCCAACAGTAGCTCTCCCTCTTGTCCTGGGATGGTTATGATGTGAGCTCAGTTATGCTGAGAATAGCTCAATTAGGGTGCTTAACAACCCATAAAGTTATTCGAAAAATGTATATATTGTGACAGAGTGTACCAGAAACCAAAAGAGTGTAACCCTTCGGGGTAGGTTAGAAATATGATAAATTCCATATTATTTAGTGTAATGCATTTTAGCAGAGGATGTCTGCTGCAAAATGAGCCAGCTAAAGATGCCTGGAAGCTAATGTTCATGCCATAATTCAGAATTGCATTACTTTCTGTAATAGTGAGGGTCCTCAAAAGAATGTCTTTCAGTGGGCTTCCATGTACTCTATGCTACATTTCATACCAGTAAAATGATCCCTTTTTACCACATTGTAAGGCTATAAATCAAATAGCACGGCTAAGCAGTCAGTAACTGTCAGTAAACGTCACATGAACATTTAGATTATTGATGCTTCTGTGCTGCTTATTTTTTGAGGGCAACAAAAGGATTTGAGGGTAACTGAGCACAAGGCTGCATATGTGCACGATGTCCTGTTACCTCACGTGAAGCAGTGCCACCGTCACAGGGCACAGGGACAAATTGGAAGTCATCTCCTGTCACACACCTGACAAGCCGTGGGGCCTGGTGACTGAGAGCTGGCATGGAATGAATGAGCTTCTCCTTGGAAGTAGGAATGACATTGGAAGCCGTGGGCTCAGTGGTGGGTGAGGGTATCAGTGAGGTTTGTAGAATGCCTGACACTAGCTCCATAATGTTCCTACGAGGAGGGCTTTGCATTTACATCTCTTTGTCTTACCTATGACACCTATGGGTACCACTTTACTTAACGAGGCACAAATAATATAGTATTACGCTATTACTTAGGCATTCATTAACCACATACAAGGTCTTATTTACATACTGATGTATGTTTGTTTGTCATTAATGAATCGTGACACATGTTGTATCTCAAGCAATCACTATAATTCTAAGTCTGTAAATTTTTGTGAACTACTGAAGGAATAAATCATGAATAACACAAGTGAAATACCGATCTCAAGTTTGTTCATCATTAATGAATCATGATGCATCTTTTCTCAAATATAATCTATTTGTTCATGATTTGTTCATGATTTTTTCACTTCAGTAGTACAACCCCACTTCCAAAAAAGTTGGGATGCTGTGCAAAATGTAAATAAAAGCAGAACGCCAACATTCTGCCAGATTTTCAAAGTGAACATATATTTGTCAAAAAACAATAAAAATTAGTTTCAAAACTGTATTGTCTTTGTTCTATTCTCAGTGAAATGTGGGTTTATATGATTCCTAAATCATTGTGTTCTATTTTTATGTACATTTTAAACACAATCCCAACTTTATTGGAAATGGTGTTGTAATTGAGTATTTGTTTCTCGTCAAGTAAAGTGTTACTCACCAATGCCTTACCTACGACACCTTTAACCTGACTTATGATTTCTCCGGTCTCTGATACACACATGCTCCTGATTAGCTAGCTGCTAGCCTATGTCCTGTCACCTCGAGCCTAACTGGCTAGCCTGGAGCTCACATTTTCTGCTATAAACATGTTTATTGGCTAGGCTTTCTGCTATCACACTGAGCCTTGAACATGCAAACTGACTACCCTGATTCTACTACCTTGTGCATAGCACATGTTAACTGACTAGCCTGGGTCCAGAACCATAAGTCACATTGACTTACGTATGCTAACTTGTTAGCCCGGAGCTCCTGCCTTGTGCCTTAAAATGCTTTATTGCCTTAAATGATGCTAACTGGCTAAACCATGGCTAGCACACTTACGAATATTCAAGAATAGCTTTTTCCGTGCCTATTAGTGGCTTGCTATTACAAAATGAAAAAAAAACTCACCTACCCAAGCTTTAAACCCGGGAAATTGTCGCAGTTGGATTAACAATATAAACAACGGATTCTTTCATCATTCAGCATTGTGCTCCAATGTGAATTTTGCAATCCATTTATAGTCTACCTCAGTTAATTTCCTCAAGGGCAAAGCACCCCCAGAGTAAACTGGGGACAGGCTATTGCCAGGATTTCTGTATTTGTCACTGCTAGCAATGTCACAAAGGAGGAGGCCGTCATACATCATTTAAGCTTCAGAATCCCGCCCCCCCCCCCCCAACTCGGAGACCCAATGCTTGGGCGGAGGACCCATGCTCAGTGCTGCTCTTATCTAATTTGTCTCCAGTGCAATCCTGTTAGATCTGGGAGCTGATCTGTGTGCTACGAACCGTGCAAGACCAACTCCCGCCACATTCACGTTTAGCGATAAACAGTAACTCACTCCAGGAAACAGAACGGGTTAAAAAAGGGGACATTAGGTGAATCAGACAAGGATGAGGCAGCCAGGTGCCAGGAGGCATAGAGGAATGGGCTGAGTGTGGGGGCTGGCATCGTCCATGAGACACAGGTGGAGTCCTGGCACGGATTTACAAGATGCCTCACCTAGTACAGCGATGCATGGAGACGAAAGGTGACCCCCAGTAATGGACCAGAAGGGCTTTTACCTATCATGCAACCACAGAATTACTAGTATAACTGATGGGTCTTATATTAACATTTGATTTGCTGTTAAGTGATATTGAAAAGCTTTGTAAAAAAATCACTGCCAAGTTATCATAGTTCCTTTGTTTGCTGTATTTAAAACAATAATGTCAATCAACAATTAGATTAAGTAAAATAAATTGCATTACAGTTAAGGTATGTTTAATACATTCTTTCATAAAAGTGCTAAAAACCTTTTCCTTTTTCACTGTCACGCACAATGTCCTATTTAAACAGTCCTTTAACACCCTGTCAGTAGGTCGATAGACGCTCTAGGACCATTCATGTCTTTAGCGATGAGTGCTATTTAGCAGGCCAGCTAATTGATGCCCTATTCCTCAAGCAACCATCTTAATTGGCCACTGTCAACGGAAGGGGCGGCTCGATCGCACAGGGAGGGAGGGGACCATAGATGGCACCCAGATACACTGACAGTACACAGCTGGACACACCAGGAAAGTTAGCTAAATTACCCTGCATTTTAACCTCTAAACCGCAAATGAAGTACGAATTAGCATATAAAGGTTAAAATACACAATCATTTTTGTCATATCAGCGCAAATGCACATAAAACACGTACACATTCACACTGTTACAACAATCGATTGCCGCACGTATCGCTTTTAAAGGTGAATGCGCACTTGCATTCCAGCTATATCAATCCCTGCGTATAATAATAAACCATCTGACTACATGTCAAAAATATGCCTTCTGCTGTAAAATACAGGCAGTCCTCAGGGCAAAGAAGTCTGACTTACAGACAGCTGGTACTTACAAAGGCACTACTATAAAGCCTATTATATTAAATATTCAGGTTAAATGCAATATTTCATAATAACCAATGCAGGCACTACTTCATTAAGCTCATGAAAACATTGTGCTTCAGTAGTTTGTTGGCTCAAGGTACCATATGTAGTTATTATTATTATTATTATTATTATTATTATCAGAGAAGGGATTTAATTCATAACCTAGGAACTGCCAGTAAGCACACTGGAAGAAATCTATGGGCTGGTACCACATGGGTAGGCCTGGGGGAGCAGGCTGCAGATGCAGGTGCAGGGCATGCTGGGGGTGTGGCAATTGTGGGGCTGTGGGACAGAAATAATGGCAGAGTACCGCATAACCAGCACCATCCCAATGGGGGTAATGCATTAGTGAGCAAAGAAACAACAGGCTGACAGGAACAAACATTTATTCTCCATCACGGTTAGCAGCAGGCGAAAGACAAGGCTGCCCCCGTAAACTGCGTCTTCTCCATTTGCTCTTGCACCCTTAACTCGAGCCATTAGGTACTTTCTTTTCACTGGTTCAAGCTCTTTGTGTTTATATATAATTCCTGGAATATGAATATAGAGCAAGCTGCAAGATAAACTGGGCCAGAATTTATGTATATAATTTATGTATATAATACCCCTCAAGAAATACGCAAAAATGTCGAAATACCCCCAACTGCTTTAATGGCTTTTCAGAACAGGTTTGCAGATGGATATAAAATCAACCCAGAAGCACAGATATTATGGCAGGGTTTGTGTGGTACCTGGCCTAGTTGTGAAAATGTTCCTGTTGTATAGCCTGTGCAGTGTACAGATTCTCATTACAATATTCATAAGCCACTGCACATCACGTCTATGTGGGAATGAGACTTTAGATTGCTGTGCCTGAGACCTGACCTTGTGTAAAATCTGCAGCTCTCCAGTTTCCAGCCACACCTACTGTAACTGCTTTGCCAGTGCAGGGTTACCTTAAGCCCAGAGCCAATCACAGGAGGGGGGGTCACGAAGTGGCAGACGCCCCAGATGGGAGACCAGGCCATTACTGGCTAACACTACATCTCCAGTTTATTTCAGTTTAGTTTCAACCATTAGGCCCATGCAACACTACACAGAAAATCTGCTAACACTTTACTTGAGGGGGCACAAATACTGTAGTAGTGCACTCTTACTTCATGTATTAATAAACCACAAACTAAGTCTTAGTCAAGTACTGACCCCATGTCTGTTTATCATTAATCAATCATGCATGTATTTCAGGCAGTTACAGTATCTGTTCATGATTTGTACTTGAGTAGTAACTGAGTAACTAAATTACTTGTGCCCCCTCAAGTAAAGTGTTGCCAAAAATTTCAAAGAACGATGTTATACTACTTAATAATATGTACAAACAATGGGTCATACTATACATTGACTGCATCTTGATAAGCAGCATGTAAGTATACCATAACATACTGTATCAACTTTAATATATATTAATATCATTATATAACAACAGACATCACAATCGCATAATCATATAATGTTTGTTATTAATGTATAGTAAGACTATTAAGGTATGTTAGGATGTTAAGGAATACATACTATATATGCTGCTTGTGAGTGTCCTATGAATGCATAATAAAGGCATTATGAAGGTGCAGTTAATTAAAAGGGTAACGCTTTACATTAACTGCACCCTCATAATGCCTTTATAATGCATTCGTAGAACATTCAGTGCACCTTCATAATGCATTCGTAAAACATTCATAAGCAACATGTAAGTATAACTTAACATGCTAACATACCTTAACAGCTTTAATATACATTAGTAAACAGTAAGGCTTTACATTAACTGCACCTTCATAATACCTTCATAATGGATTCATAGAACACTCATAAGCAGCATGTAAATATACCACAACATCCCAACATATCTTAACAGTTTTAATATACATTAATAACAAACATTATATGATAATAACAAACTTTATAATTGTATAATGTTTGTCATTAATGTATATTGAAGTTGTTTAGGTATGTTAGGATATGGTATACTTATATGCTGCCTATGAATGTTCTATGACTGCATAATGAAGGTGCAGTTAATGTAAAGCATAACCATTTAAAGATTTCATAAAAATATATATGTTGTCCATTTGTATGTATGTTTGCATCCCAGTAATTGTTTCTCCTTTCCATTTTATCCAGGCTAATTAGGATCCAACTCCTGACCTCAGATTGGCCTTCACAGACAGGGCTGGAGTCTGAAACTTCCAGGCCAATTCTATCTTCTGGATTTACAGAAGACCTGGATGTTTGACCGAAACTCTATAAAAACTGTCTATGCAAAAAATATGAAGCCCTTGATAGATGTTATGATGCCACATGGGCAGGTTTCCTGGGCCTCCTGTTCTCCGGAGGATCTCCAGCCAGGACAGGGAACGGAAGCAGAGGTGCTAGGTGTGACCACAGCATTTCCCCCGGAGGAACAGCAAACGACATCAGGGGCAAAAATCAGGAGAGAAGCGTGTCCTAAGCTAGGCCTGCTGCCACCCCTGGTGGGAATCTCTCAGCTTACCCTTTTTCGGACAGCACCCATGGCAATTCGCTTACAAAATTAGGACAGTCAGAGCAAATATATATTATTATGTTCACAGCAGAAATATAAAAAAAATGTGTCATGTCAGATGGGGAGGGGGGACGTTGATTTGGTTTGTTTCGGTTGATGTGATTCACCAGTCCGTCATTCGTTCCCTGCTGTCCCTCAGGCAAACCTGAGCTGGGTCCAGCACTGTCCCCACACCTGCTCGTCTCATTCTCACCACAATGGCTATTTCTGTTGTGTCAGCCCCGTTTTCCATCTTGCCTACTCCGTGGCCCATCTTTTCGTCACATGGTAAATGCAGTGATTCTAACAAGCCACTTAGGGACTACAGGTGACTGTCATGACTCTGGGGGCATCGGAGCTGATGCGTCACAGTTCTCGGTGATGCTGGGCACATGGTAACTGGCAGGTAACAGCCAGCCCGGGGCAGCTTTGGTGTACCGTCAGACACAGCTGAGTGTACTCACCATTGCCCCCTGTGGGAAGGCGACACAGCTGCAACTAATGGAAAAGATTAGAGACAACCGTCCTCCTGGGACATGATGCCAATCTGATTTCTCCCCTGGGGGGGTCACATGAACGTGCCTCAGAAGCCTCCTGGGAATGCGATGCGCTGGGTGACCCATGGGGAGGGGGGTAGTGAATATTTTCGGCAAAACAAACAAGTTGCCTATCTTAAAATTTCTAATTATTTCCTGTTTATTAATTAGATATTTACTGCAGGGACTCATTTAATGCGGATTTACTGAAGGATTTACTGAGACAAAAGGTACATAGTTATTTTTCTTCTCCTAGTAACCCCCCCGTTCACAGAACGGCCCACAGCCAGCGTATGAGATGCATGACATGCCACGCCCCCCTAGAAGAAATATCAAAAAGAAGAAGCAGAAATTAGGGTGAAGCTGGCCTTGGCCATTCTAGGCAGCTTTGGTACTTCAGAAGTGGGAGGGAATCCTGAGCAAAGATTGGGGGGGGGCAGAGTGGCTTCGCTCTTTCATCACACCCGCGGCTTTATTTAGACACGCGTCTCGGGAGTCGCCGCCGCGGCTGCTAGGAGAAACGCTAATGAAATCTACGTTGGGGATGGAACAGATGAGAAGCCAATCTCTCTCACTCTCTCTCTCTCACACACACGCACTCTGCCGGCAGCGGAGGGCAGGTGAGCCTCCATAAACACGACCAGCAGCAGGAGGTCTAAACTGGAAGGTGTGACCACAGAGAATTGTTGTCTTTCTAACAATTCGGTTCAATAATCTCACAACAGAGTCGCCCCAAATCAATATACATGGGTGTGCTGTGATACATTACAACATCATGAAGAGAGAATAATACAAAAACAGGGAAAAGACAAGAAAGAAAGAAAGCCAGATGACAGCGGAGGAGAGGAACCAAAAACTCCCAAAATAACCATCACAAGCTCGATATAATTTGCTATCAGCATAATTTGATACCAGCTTTTATTTCTGTACATTGTATTGTTAAAAAGCATAAATAATTTTGTTTATTCAATTTTATGAGATTTATTTTGTATGACCCGTGCTAAAACCTTATTACTTTTGAATATCGGAGCAGACTGGGCCCTCGGAGTCTGTTAACCACTGGCATTCTCTTAGCACTTCACATAGACGTAGCTTCCATAACACTTTGAACAAATATTTTATAGTTTCCAAACGGTTACAGTAGAGGACAGTATGGCAGGGCAGTAACCTTTATCGTGTGGCAAAGTTTGCTTCAAAAGCAGAGGATGGCGATCTCTGAGGGAATTATGCTAAGGGAAACATTGCTCTTCGCTTTTGTGACACTTATCTGTCTTATTTGATGGATGTGTCTGCTTGTCTCAGGTGAACCTCGGGTGGTCAAGGTGAGCTGAGCGATTATTTTTTTCCCACAACTATCCTGCACTGCCCCCCTGTGGCCGATTTAGACCTTCACTTTGCAATTAATTCCGGGTGCTGTAAAGGATTAACCATTGTTTCCAATGTTGTAAGAAAAACAAACCTGAACTATCGTTCATGATCCCTTGCCCACATAAAGCATAAAACCAAATCCCTACAAACAGATGTATGGAACCACATCAAACAACTAAATTACATTAAGTTTTTTTTCGTCCTGTTTTCAGAAGAGCTGGAGAAAAATGGAAATGTTAATTTAATATATAAGGTCGGCAAAGGTTTATTTGTGTGATAAATGTTAATCTGTTACAGCACAATGTTTCAAAGGAGACGGCAATGATGAACAGTAAACAAACAAACAAACTGCAAGCAGGCCTTCTACTGAGACCAGAAGGGGAAAAGACTCAGCTTTCCATTTTTTTTTTTTTGCAGAACTGTTTTTGTGAACCATATACGGTAAAACAAATTTTAATATTCCACAGTTATTTATAGAAGATAATCTCTGCATGCTTCCACGGATGGACATAAAAATCTGTTTACCCTGCTAGTCTGAAGCCTAAGAGATAAGTGAATTTATGGACAGAGAGACGGCTTTGACATGAAATCTTAACGTAAAAAAAAAATCCAGCAGTACTCTGAAATTGCCACTAGATGGAAGCATCACCCTCTTTTCAAAATGCCGTTAAAACTAGGAATAAACTAAATATTCCAAACTGGAACGTGATCACATATACAGAAAGATCCTGAGGGAAAAAAATATCTGCTTTGGATCATCTTTGATAGTTCCTGACATATGTTTGGTGCTCCATAAAACATGAATGGTTCATCATTATAACAATCATTGCGCATAAATGGATAAAGTAAGAATAAGTACAGTTTTTTCTCTGAAGAAAAGTTCTGGTTTTGTGTGGTGTACTGCAATGTCTCAAGAATGAGACAAGCTCCCTGGACCAAATCCACTATCACGTGCTGTCAAAAGAAAGGAAATAGAAGTGTTCCACATGTCGTCCTGAAGGGGGCGTGCTCTGATAGGGTCCTATACTGTGACAAAGATCAGCGTGGCTGGGGGCGGCTCTCACACGACGAGGCGCCATGCACTCATATCCCGACAGAGCAGGTCCATCTTTGAAGGCCGGGACAGAGGAGTCCGCAGATCCATCTTTGAAGGCCGGGACAGAGGAGTCCGCTGGACAGCGTATCAGTCACGGTGGGAGAACATAGCGCTTGGTTCAGG
The DNA here is from genome assembly GCA_026776725.1 of Gnathonemus echidnorhynchus. NCBI lineage: Eukaryota > Metazoa > Chordata > Actinopteri > Osteoglossiformes > Mormyridae > Gnathonemus > Gnathonemus echidnorhynchus. Next base: position 21,732,960 of record JAODJU010000130.1, on the reverse strand, counting down.
ATAGGGGCTTGGAGAAGGCAGAACACGGATCATGGATTATGTAACAACAGCAGAGGGGGCTCCACGGTGGCCCCATACTTAATTGTTGCCATTTAATGGCAAAGCTATTTTTTGTGTCTTATTTTAGTTGAGTGGTAGAGTTTAGATTTGTATTTAAGAGAGAGCAACTGACGGTGGGTGAGACAGAGAGAGAGAATAGGAGAGGGGTGAATTAGGGAACAATGACATCGAAATGGGGGGGCAGGCTAGGCCGGGGGTTGGGGCCATTTGGAGCACCTTCATGAGAGAACAAAAGCTTGTTTCTGTCAGTCTGCCGATCTCCCTTTTCTCTGCTCCAAATAGGCCATAATGGGACCCTAAAGCACCGCCTCACCAGAGAGGCCCCTCACCTCTGTGACAGCCCCCCCCCTCCCCCCACGCCAATAATCCAGCCCATCTCCATGGCAACAGGGTCAGAGGCCTGCGCCCGCTGAGAGTTCTTAAAGCCACGCCTGGCAGGTTTTATTTTGGACCGTGCGGACGATAGGACACCACCACCTCGGCTTCGGCCTCCAATGCTGCGACCCTCCCCCTGGACCCCCGAGTGAGCAAAGGTCATGGATATGTGGTGCAGTCTGGCCTCTGTGGGCCGACAGGGTGAACAAACCTGTCCTCAATGTCAGCATTGCTGCTGCAAGCCCCAAATGCAAGTGAGAGAACAAAACAGGGGAAAAAACTGCTTTAAATTAATCTGTCGGTTACATTGAATATCATGCAGCACGTTTTATTTAGTTATTTATTTCCCCTTTGCTTTTTTGTGTTTGCATCTGATTCATGTGTGGTCTTCACACAGACAGAAATACGACCTTGTTTACAGGATATTGATGAACCCTTTTTTATAAATCCAGATTTTTATGCTTTGTGCCAGCATATGATTGTCCAGCAGAGGGCAGCAGTCACAGAATTAACTGCTAACTTCTGACTTTTCAATGAAGTTTTAGCTTCAGGACAAAAAGGACATCGCTTGTCAACGGCAACTGAGACTGTGAGAAGACAACTTCAGTTGTTCTTGACATGTGACTCTTTTCATGCTACAGTGCTGGTTTTTCGGGATTCGGGACTTTAGGAACATCACAAAGATCTGAAACTCTTCAAGGGGAATCCAAAAGCAGGGTCACAATGTGGACTACAGCCAGAGGGAGCATTTTCTGTTTGATCTGCAGCAGGAAAACTTCTGCACTGGTGGTAAACGTCACCCACGAAGCCCGTGACATTTTCCCGTAAAATCGTTCGACAACGCCCTGGGGGTTGTGAGGCCACAAAGGTCACTTGGCATGCTGTCTGTTAAGTTGGCAATCAGACCCCTGGAACATGTGACCTCGCTCTGCGCCTTCTGTGCCTTGATCCCCCCCATCCCAGATCCAAGGGACGTGGCCTTCTGGGGTGCTGCCAGCTGCACCTGCTACAGACTGACTCTCAGAACACGCTGCTCTGCTTTTGACACCCTGTCTTTCATATGTTCACCTTCAGAAGCACAGCTCCAGGGTCAAAGTCTAACAGATTATTTTAAAAAAGAATGAATGAGTTTTTCATGTAAGACTAGTGTACACATGTAGGGGCAGGAAAATCTCTATTTTTCATTGAAAGTTTTCTTTTTTTCGGCTGCCCTGGATTTTTAGCGTGACACATTTCAGATTAAGCATCAGTGTAAATACCAAAATGCAGATTTCTAAACTGACTGGCCCCAGGTGAGTAGATATACAAGACTTGGCCATGGGCACACAGGGAGGGTAGCGATGGGAAAGTGAAGCTTCATGAACCATTTGCTGTATTTTTTGACTCCACTAGATGGTGCTCTTGGTTTGCTTTGGGGCATGCTTTGAGCCCTTTTATGAACAGAGAGCACCATCTAGTGGAGTCAGAAAATAGAGCAAATGCTTCATGAAGCTTCATTTGCCCATCAGTAGTATGGGGCAGTCAGTTTCCTAGACAGAGGGCTATCTGGTCCTGATGCCAGGAAGCCCAGAATCCTGCAATGTTTCACCTCAGCAGCACTAAGGGGACAATTTAAAATATCACTCAGCCAGTCAATTACTTGAGCAAAGGAATTAAGGTAGCGAGAACTCCAGGTAACACTAGTTTTCATTGTTCTGAGCTGGGGACTGCAGATTATCACATCCAGATTATCTGATAGCCCAATGGATGGTGCAGACTACAAACCCACTGAAAGCCTAATCCCCCTATTTGCATAACCCTCCCTGGTTCACTTGGTCTGCCTCACAGATTTTACCCCCCTTTTCACTGTTGCTCCATAGTTTTCATGCCTGTCTGACATAAACAGTGGTTGTCTCCCAGTTTTCACTGACTCCTCCCTGTCAGGTCCAATGTCACCACGGTTACTGGTGCATGAAAAGGGCCAGGTGGGTGGCCGTTTTTTGGGGGATGGGGGGATTCAGCAGGTGTCTGGGGATAAACTTTTGAACCCAGCACCCCCTTAGCCCGCCTCGTGGCAGGTGGACATATGCATGACAGGTCCTGACGGGGGGCAGGAAAATGGCGGGCATGGCTGGAAAGAATCTGCCATTTACCAGTAAAGCTAGTTATGAATTAGCATTTCTTACTCATGCGATTAAAAATGGCACTCAGCAGATAATTACAATGACAATAATTTAGATTTTCAATTGTATATAAAAATTGCCCGCTTAAAAATATTCATGCAACTCTTACAACGTAGCACAAGGGAGAGGAATAAAAATCAAAAAACCAGGAAACACAGCAAATTAACTTTATTGTTTTTTTATTATTATTATTACTGAGGAGAGTCGAGTGTTGGGGTTTCCATTTTTAGAAAATAAACCAATAACAATATTACAAATAATGAAATTGTTACATCATTCACAGGGTTACAGTCAATGTACATTTATACAAAGAACAGGAGGCTCCGCCTTTCAGTCACAGTTTTCAGGACCCACAGGGCTGTTCGCAGACAGCTGGGGGCTCCCGCCCTGATTGTGCCTCTCAGGGCGCTTAGGATTGGCCAGGCTCAGGTGGGTGGGCCTGACAAGGGAGCTCAAAAGAAAGTCTGCCATGGCTGGCTGTACCGCGACTCCAAAACAGCAGGGGGCGCTGTGGTGTTTTTTTTTTTTTTTTTCCTCCTAGCGCAATAACTGGCATGAGCCATTTCCATGTCCATCCCACGGCGCTCAAATGGTGTAACAAGATGGACTGGTGGAAGCAAGCCAATGAAAACTGCAATGTTGCAGGGAAAGTACACAAGACCTGGAACACAGCACATGCCTGGAAGCAGTGGTCCAGAAAGAACCCCACCCTCACACCACTTGACATGCTGGTCAGGCTTTTATTGACCTTTGCAGATGATTATAATTAGGAAAAATGTAAAGCACTTTTATTTCAGTGGAAGGTCTGAAAAAACAACATCCTAAGAGGTCATAATATCTGCAAGCGTTGCCTTCAGACCTGGAAGAAGCTGAAAGAGTGGAACCTGAATGTTATGAGGAGCACACGATCAGGACGGCTCCCTTCGCGAGGAACATGTGAGCCAGGCGGGCAGACAGACTCTGGAAATGAAAGTGAAACTCACCAATGGGATGTTTTTGTCTATCATGATGATTTTGTCACCCAGATCGGACCTGTTGTTTCCCTTCCACAGCAAGGAACTTTCTACGGAACTTTCTACTGCTGGGATTGGTGCAAAGTGGCTGCCTATCCCAATGGAGGCGAGAAAATCACCAAAAGCGAACAATTTCACTGCATAAAAAATCTTATTCTGACCAAAAATGGCAATGTTTAAATACATGTTATGAATACTGAAATTTATTAATCAATTATCACCTTCATGTTTGTAGTCTTCACCATAATTTAACAGTAAGGAATATTTAGAATGTATACTGCAATTATTATGGAATACATAATATGTAAGATTTACCAAAAAATAATGCTTACATGTTTGATGTTTCACAAACAGCACAAAACACACAAAAAAACAACAGGTAAGATACGCAAGTGCTTATTTTTAAACCCTGTGAACTGAATACATCACACATGATAAAAGTGCTGTTTTGACAGGGCCTAATGCTCAGGCAGACTGCCCAACTGCTACTCGGAGACCAGGTGCTACAAAGACATCCCTGCACCCACAGGCTCAGTGGGTGACCCCAGCGAGTCCTAATGCAGGATGGAAGTCACCCCTAACAAGGGCAAAACCATAGGGGGCACAAATGGCTTAATGATGGCCAAATGAAGCTTCATGAACCATTTTCTGTATTTTTTTGACCCCCCCCCCCCACTAGATGGTGCTGTTGGTTTGCATTGGGGCATCCATTGAGCCATTTTTTGAATAGAGAGCACCATCTAGTGGTGTCAGAAAAAACAGCAAATGGTTCATAAAGCTTCATTGGGTCGTAACTAAAATGGCTTAGGAACCCAACCAATCAGAATGGATGTCACTAGGGGGTGGGCACTAACTTCCTGTGCTACCTAATACAGGTCCTTATGAGAATCTCCATCTGTACCAGAATGGCTGGTGGAGGAATCAATCAAATCCTATCTGGGTGACATCAGCCTGAAATGACAGTGGAAGAAGGTGAACGGAAATCTCCCTCAGCCCCGCCGCTCCACAACTCTGCATTTTCAGATCGCTGCATGTTTCCACGGACACAGACGGCAGGTGGCAGGTGCGCTAACATTGCAAAAAAATGCGCGATGGCAACGTGAAAACAGAATAAATAAATAAATATAATTTTAAAAAAACAGGTGTTTTGTAATAAAAGTCTTCCGCAGCACAGTGCACAAAAAACCTAACTACAGAAAACTATAATTAATAATCTCTCTGAGTCTGGCAATCCCTGATTTACCTATTACTGGATACTTGTTTCTTGACTTTGTACATGGAAATGAAATTCAATAATCTTACAGTTCCCCCTCCCCCTCCAAACTCAAACAGCAAAGCAGGAATATACTTTCAATATGCAAAAAACACATGTATACCAGCACATTTTTGCCTTGTCTCGTGAGTGTGATTTCACACCTATATAGGAAAGTAAATAAATAGTAAAATATATATTTATATATCAATACATATAGCATCATGTGTTTATCAAAGAGGCATACCATTTATGCATATACTGGTATACGAAGTGCATTTTACTGTATATGTAAAAGATATTCCTTTTCGTAATTTATGTTTTGTATTTTATTCCCAGATACATACCTTCTTGGAGTAGTGTAATATTTTGTTTTCATATTTAAAGGTGATTATATATTTTTTTATTTCATTTTTTTATTTTATTATTTATATTAGACATTATGTCATCGGTGCACAGCGTCCAGATGTTTGATTTTTCCATCTCAAACATTTGATTTAAAACCTAAATTGTTACAATTAACAACAATTAGACAATTACCTGCTTAGCTTAACTCTGAGTATAGAGGATTGTTCTGTAGTGAAGGACCCAAAACTAACAGCACCAAGTTTACTTTTCAAAACATTCCACCTCTAATACTGATTTTACCGTAACCAGTAACATCACGTCAGCTTCCTGGGAACCAGTGAGGTGAAAAGTAATTTTCCCCACTCTGTGATTCTCTTAGCTTAAGGTTAGTCAACAACTAATATCAAATTCCAGCTTCCATTTCACACCCAGAGATTAACGTGTGCTGTTTCTTATTATCACAAATATCAAGATTTTCAAAATTCACCATAGTAGCACCGTTTTACCCGATCAGTTATAACAAGCACATCAAACTGATACGGCCTGGGTATCACGCTATCCATAAGCCAGTGTTGATTTTACTGAAGAACCACCGTGCAAGAGATGTACACCATTAGATAAACAGTATCACACACAGCCATCTCTTCTACATGCCTTTCCCGCTGCCTGTACCACGTTTCAGCTTGGGCGAACTAATTATCTATAAGGAGCACGCTGTGTACATTCCTTTACACAGAAACCAAGTGCAGGAGTCTTACCAACGTGTTCTGACATTTTCCCCCTTAACACACCTCTTTGTACAGCAGAGGATCAGGACAAATCAGGGACTTAACACCATACCAAAGCATCGACTGCATATTTGGTCTCAGGATTAAAACAGCTGTTCATGAAGTTAATTCTGAAGCTCTCGTTGTGTATAGGGAAAATAAAATCTGGAGAGCATAAAAGGTTTTATCTTGGTTGCAGAGGAGTGAGTTGTACCCTGGTTGTTGACTACTCACCTTTGCACTGCCTCGTGGCTGAGAATGAGATTTCGATCAGGGCTTTTGCTTTCTCTCCCCTCAAATTAAAATGGCATCGTTTAGCCAGGCAAGGGGGACACTGACCTAAGGATAGCAAGTCCCCTTGTATGAGGCTGACTGATGCTGGTCGAAATTAAGCTGCCACCTAATGAGAATGGCAGTGAGAGACGTTCTTTTTTTTAACAGGAAATTGCCCATTGAAGGCTCTTAAGAATTCATACAAGCATGAACAAAACAGCAGACAAGTACGGCAGTGTGCTGCTTCAGAACAATGAATGCAGTGAGGGGCAGGTGTGCACTGCAGTGACACGTTTGCCCATCCCTGACCCTTGCCTGCACCTCACCTCCTCTGTGGAGGGGCAATGGGGCACGAGGGCTTTTGGAGCATTTGGGAGCTCTTTTTATAGTGTTGGAAGAACAGTGTTTTTTTTTGTCTTTACATTTTCAGTGGAAGCACTTAGATGGGTATAGGGAGACTGAAATGAAGACAAGTATGGGGAGACTGAAATGAAGACAGGTATGGGGAGACTGACATTAACACAGGTATGGGGAGACTGACATTAACACAGGTATGGGGAGACTGAAATTAACACAGGTATGGGGAGACTGACATTAACACAGGTATGCCCTGAGTAACTGCAGCTGGATCGTATCTGGACTCAGGGATCTGCTGGATCAGTACTAAGGCATCAGAAGGCGAGCTTGTTTGTTCCAAGCTCTGCCAGTGAAGAATACCTTTGAAGCTGGGGGGGTGGTGCTCTGACAAGTAGCATTGGATCAGCACATTGATGAACCAGAGCGTCCTGCTAACATCTGAGACGTCCTGCCAGTGAAGCGCAGGAAAGTAAAGTACAGGAAAGTGGGCTGCAGGATTTTGGGGGGTGGGGGGGTGGTCTATCCCTGGTAAGATTTTCAGATCACTTGTCAGATTAGTATTCCCTCTTCTGACACCACTAATCTTCAAGGGTGGGTAAGATCCACTTTGGCTCAGGGCTTACAGAGTGACGGACATCTCTCCTGAAGGCACAGATGATGGTGGATTCTCTACCTCGCGACACGAAGAACAACGAGAGCCAAACCTATTCTTGAGTTCTCAAGCGGCCCGGAACAAACTTGTCAAAAAGTCTCCTCTAATCCTCTGACAACCCTTCCAGGAAGCAGAACTCATCAAAACAGACGCGCCATAAAAATTCGACAAGAGACCCTATTATTAGACATTTTCTGGGCGCCAACCCACAGACAGAACTTTCTAAAAGGGAAGAAAAAAAATGCAATACACTTACAGGTAGATTTAGACCCAAGCCTGTTTTGATGAGCATATAAGGAAAGTACATCTATATATTTTAAGCTATGTTTTGCACTGACAGACAAATGCGCAGTGTAGCACAACTAGATAATTCGACTTGACACCAGAAGACTGAAAGTTTGGATTAATGGAAGTCAAACCCGTGGGCTAAATAAACACCAGTAAACCTGTAAACTATGTAAGCTAATCCATTCGTGGGGTCATAAGAGGCTGCTTCTTCCTTCTGGTGCCAAAAACGAAAACGGTTAGTGGTCTGTGACTTGTGCTTCTGTTTTTTTATTTTTATTTTTTAATAATTAAGCACATTCTTTAAAAGCAGACGTCTGCCATGGAGTCCAGGGTATGTCCACAGGCAACAGGGCATCTTTTCCTTGAATCTTTTCCACCACTTAGCCAGAAGAATGTGCATTAATCTCTGTGCTTTCCAGAATTTCACCTTAATAATAATAATAGCAACAAATTAACAAGTGATCTTGCTTACCCGAATCTGCAAAGCACCACAGAATTATATTAAAAAAATGCTACATCGTTCTGGTGGAGTTGATGGTGATGCCCTAGTCATTTTCCACTTGTAAAACCTTAATACTTCATTAGAAATACTGACATTGGGGGCCGGGGGGGGCACACAGACAAAGCTGCCCCCGGTGGTGAGCCGGACAAACTGATCCTGCCTTCCTGCAGAGCGGTGAGCTTGGGAACAAGGATCACGGGGCTTTGATGGCGATGGAGGATCTGGATGCTCAAACCGATAACACAGATTCATTCAGGTTCTCTCCACATAAGTAAAATGTTCCCTGTTTTTTTTTTCTGTAAACAACCGAGGGAAGAATAAGCCCACTTTAAAAAAAAAAAAAAAAAACTGGAAGAAAAACGTATGATGTCGTTTCAGATGCTACCGTCCTTTCAAAGTCCACCAATAACATTTCAAAAGGAAAAAAAAAAGAAAGAACAGAACCGCATATGATACCCGCCTTATAGTCCTTCCAAAATATCTGTGACATCCTGACACTGACACACCTGCGAGGTTTAGCAACGGTGTCAGGACAGAGGCGACATCACAAGATTGCTTGCGACTGATATGTACAGGATGGCAACACCCATGGTATGGGGGGGGGGGGGGGCTTCTCCATTTGGCAGGCCATGATAATAAAACCTTATTTGTCCCATTTAAAGGGATGCAAAGAAAATCTTCATCACAAATTCCACACTGTCAAAGAGATTAGTCACTGTGAGAGAAAAGTCCTCTTTAACCAGAAACTTCTTATTGTTGATTCCTTTGTCTACACGTTCTAAATCGCCGTATCAGTGAGGTTCCTCGTACCGATCCAAGAGGAGAGGCTCATCCAACAGAAGTCTATTCCATGGCAGGAGGATCTGTGTCATGGATTCCAATTTACTGTGTCATCTATAAGAGAGCCGCTGTTCCATTTCTTTCAGCGTCTTTTGTCATCGATTCTCTTCATCAGAGGACGCGACGCTTCTCTTAATTTACATATTTTCAACAAAGGAAAACTTAAAAAAAAAAAAATCTCAGGTTGTTTGGGAGATGTGCCCACCCCCACCCCCACCCCCCCAAAAAAACTCCACATCTGCTTCGCTTGTTGCCCTTTTAAAGGGCACCCTTATGGTTCAGTTCATTTTGTTTACATAATTATACAATCTATAGTCATATAGATTTGTGTTTTCTTAGCTATTTCTTTTAACATTTTTTTTTTTACAAAATCCTTAAAAAGAAGAAATAAAATCAAAAGTAAAAAAACAAAACAAAAATAAAATCAACTAGACAAAAAGGGGATTGGGGTCTGTAGTAGTTGGGGGTAAGAATACAGGGCTAAGTCCACCTGCTGTAAGCCCCATGATTTGAGGCCTGGATATTGTTGGTCCACTGTTCAGGCCTCCTGTCCTCTCAGCTGGGGATGAGGTGGGTGAGTGAGGCATGGAGCATTATAGGAGAGGAGGAGGCTGGGGTGTGGAAGAGGGGTGCCGCAGGAGGAAAAAAAGAAGATCTGGCAGGAAGACCAGGCTCCAGGTCTATCAAAAGAGCCCCCCCCCCCGACACACACCCCACGAGATGCCCCCACTCTCCCCCAGCCATTCTCTGGTGGGTCAGACTTCCACAGACTGGATCTGGTTCATCTGAGCTCGCATCATCTGGACGCTATTCAGGATCTTCTTCTGGTGTCCCGCTAGCGTCACCCCCACCCGCAGAATATCGCTGAGGAGAGAATTGCGCAAGAGTGAGTCCTTTTCGGCCAGGTGCCGACATTCACTGCTGACAAAGAATCCCATTGTGCTGAGCACTTGGATCAGATGCCAACCGTCAAGCCGCTGCATCAAGATTTAATAGCTTTGTTAGATTCCAAACTAATCTACAAACAATATCACTCTCACACTCAGATACATTGCACAACACCGTTATTAATAAACACATTTCTTTTGTTTGCACACTACAATGTACCTCACTTATGAAAATATCATTAGTAACAATGAGGGAGGGAGAATCTCCCAGTATCAGAATGAAAAACATGTACAGGCTCAACAATAAGTATTTTGTCAGTAATAAGTTTGCAAAACAATTGTGGTGATGAATGTTTCCCTGCCTGTTGGTACATTGTCTAGCCAAACTGTAACTCAAAACTTGTCAAAAGAGTGAGGGAGTGACAGTTGGTATTTTGTCTTCATTCTTGTTCAGAAATTTCCCTAAGAACTTACAGGGAATTTCGGCCCCGAATCGACTCTGCCTTCTATTTGTCTATCGCCAGTTTCTCGACTCGCTGAGGCGACACTACAGGAAAGTAGCCAAGTTGCCATCAACTGGCTGCACTTTCTCTCCCCAAAAATCTGACTCTCTTGCGCCATCAAAAGGGTTTTTTTTTTTAACATATTTACTCCAGGTCTACTGAGGCTTAACAAGAGAGCGGACAAGACGCTCTGGAAATGAATGAGCGTTCCGAATGCAGCCCCACGTGTATCCTTAGGATTCTGTGAATCAATGTTTTAATGGGAAAATTATATAATGTGATTTTTATTACAATGACCTTTCACCTCCAGGCTGCTTCCAGCATAGAATGACACTGTTTCCCACACACTAAGCACTCTGCACTATGAAAAGGTAAAACCATAATCCAGATTAACAGTTCCCACGCTTTCTTCAACCAGCCTGCAGCCCACTCATATATTTGCTCTATTCAACCACCAGACAATCTGAAAAAATGTAATCAACTAATTTCAAAGCACATAATCTTCTGAATCAGGTTTTGCTGGATGTGAAATATAATAAAGATATGGAATGGCCAGGGGGCACTGAGAGGTTAGGGAACTGCTGATCCAGATGATATTGAAATTCTCCCTGGAAACTGTGTGAAGAAAAACTGGCTTTGATCCACACAGCAAAAATGCAACGATGGAAACGCCTATTGTAATATTTATATAAAGCGGAAAAAATTAGCAGAAACGGGGCTGGATTCCTACCACAGTAAGTGTGGAGAATCAAAATTACCCAAGATTCCCCAGATCTGTCCTTCAGTAGTGTCGTCCTTGATTTAGGTGTTTGGAAGAGACGCTGAATTTGGCCCTGCCAGATTTCCCCACATCGGGCGACACTTACTCCATGGTCATCCGCGAGACCACATCGAAGGTGCTGAGGCTGGCGTTGGCGAAATTCTCCTTGTACTGGCCCATCTTGATGGCATCCAGCCAATCGTCCACAGTGCTGAAACTGGAGAAGTCTGGCACACTGCGGTCCAGCAGGGGCAGGTGGACACTGGGGAGAGGGAGGAAGAGAGTAAGTGGTGAGGAGGCGAAACACAGGCGTGAGATGGGGGAACACAGGTGAAACACAGCAGTGAAACAGAGGAACACAGAGGTGAAACACAGCAGTGAAACAAAGGAACACAGAGGTGAAACACAGCAGTGAAACAGAGGAACACAGAGGTGAAACAGAGGAACATAGAAGTGAAACAGAGAAATAAAGTGGTGAAGCAGTGGAAGACAGTGGTGAAAGAGGAAATCAGAGGTGAAGCAGAGGAACACAATCGTGAAGCAGAGGAAGACAGTGGTGAAGCATAGTAAAATTACACTTCAGGCAGAGCAGAATTACAGATCAGAGAGAGAAAAGCAAGCTTGGGGACAAAACTGTTACAGCAAGGTGGGTCACAGGGCTGGTAACATATCAGGGAATGAAAAAAATAGGTTTCTAGGAAAAAATTCCTGCTTGGCTTCAATAAAGTGTCCACCAGGCAACATCATTCCATGAGCTACACAGGATTTTTTGTGTATCATTTTGAGTATCACTGGGGGCCTCTCCAAGTCCAGAATAAAAAGCAAACAAAAAGGCACATGGAATACAAATCAGGACATACTGCATACCAAAATAATAAGGACAACATCTGGTCTGATTATTGTGACATATATAACAGAGAATCAAAACCAACAGAGGCAAGACAAACAGTGGATCAGGAGATATGAAGGCTTGAGGGTCCACATCTTGTAGTGTTTGCTAAAAAAACAAAGTACAAGGGAATGTTATTTTGTCTAAGTATACAGAATGTGGAATACTTATCACGTAGTCCCCTCTGACCACAAACACTGATTAGGTTAGGATGCTCTGGCCAGTTTCCTTCTCTTTGAGAGTAGATGGATTATATTAACAATCACTACCGCTATCTGCAGCCTGTAGACACAGACAGAAGAAATTCTGGAAAAACGGCCTCTATATGGTTGCCAAGGGCTGATTTCGACTTGATGGCACCTAATAATCACAGCTAACTAAGTCCTGTTAAGGAACTTGACAAAAAAAAAAATCTTTCAGCTTCTCTCAGTCGGCCTTCCTTGTCAAGGACAGGCTGATGGAAGAGAGGAGCACGTCATCTTTTACATAAAATAAACCACAGATTAAATGTAGATAAATGTGACAGCTCTTTCTTCTCTGGCCATCTTAGATGGTTGAAAAGCCGCCATCATCTTCTCCGCAGTGTCCTTGACAGCTACCCACTAGATCATCATATGGCAAACTTTTGCATTTTTGTATGTGTTGTACCGTGTGATTATCTGTTTAATTAAAGGTAAGTTGAAGACATGCAGAGCAGCGCGTACTATGTGTGATTTCCACCGAGACACGTTCTTACGTTACTATTACTGCACGTGACAAGCTGTCTTTCCTTTGCCTTTTCACAAAGATTGTCTACGTCTGCTTTAATTGTCAGCTCCATAAAAGCGAGCCATTAAAGCATTATCTTAAAAATCTGTATGTTTCATATGTACTGCATATTCACATGAACTCATCTTGGGGAGAAATCTCACTTAACCTTGCACTGTTTTTGAATTTGTACAACTGCTTTGAATTATGACCGGCCCCAGGAGACCGTCCAAGTCGCCGATCTACTGGGACAAAAAAAAAGGCCCTATTTACATACCCACCCCGTTGCCAAAGGAAACATGAAACAAAATGTACGGCACAGATAAACTTTTAAAAATTACACTGCTATTTCAGCTAAGCATTGGACCTCACAGAAAAAACACAAATGAAGCTGGACGGTGACCACTTTTCCAGTCTGAGTATGTTTGCTGTAATGAGAAACATACGTCCTTGAAACAAACAGCAGAAAATACACGCATCTACAAAGGACTGTTTGTTTTTTTCCACTTAGAGAAACGTGTGTTAATTGAGGCAGGCACAGGCCCTGAAAAGCGTCAACGGTACACTGTAAAAAATGTCCGTGAAATTAACAGAGACATTCTGTAAAATAACGACATAAAAAAACTGTAAAAGGAGAAACAATAGAGCAGCATATATTTGACATTAATATTTTGTGAAATACTTAACGAAAAACAACTGTTAATTTTTCAGTAAAAATATGTTTTAAAAAAATATTTTTTTGGTAGAGTTAACAAATTACTGTAGTAATTTGTATATTAAACTGTAATATAAAAACCAATACAATAAAGGTAAAATTACTACATAATAGTATAATCAACTTTGTTTATACTGAAAGAAACCGTGTTATATTTTACAAATTAATATTTTGTGCTTTACAGGTGAGAAACAGTAAAACTTTAAATGATATATCAACACTTGCTTTAGGCTTCGTGCGTTATGAACCAACAAGAAATAGCCCACACAACTCAGGATTTTCTGGTTTGTCAGTCAGCTTTTGACGGTACATTCGGGGCTACCGTCAGAACTTCACCTCGTGGCAACACCTCTGCTCAGTTGATAAGAAGGTATTTTTCCACTGAGGTGATAAAAAATACTGCAGCACCGGCGAGGATCATATCCCAGCATGCCCCGCGTGCAGCTGTAAATAGCCCTTGTATTGTTGTTGTTATTGTTAATGGTTTTATTTCCTTATTGTTGTGCATGTGTTTACCTGTGTCTTATGTATACCCGGTCCGATCCTTGTGTGTAATTAGCCTACGTAAATCTCCCACCGTGTGTGTATCTTACAGTTGAGCGTCTGACAACCTCGTGTTTCCTGCGTATAACTGGTTCGGTGCTCACTGGGTCCCTGAAGTAGTTCTTTTCAGGACTACTAATAAAGAGTGTGGTACCTCGGCAAGCAAGTGCTGGCAGCTGTGGTTGCCAGAATAATTTTGTAAAAAAATACGGCAAAAATGTAAACAGCTTTACAAAACAATTTTGTATTTTAAAACAATTTGTCAATTTTACATACTAACACTGTAACACTTTACATAATGAATTTGTAGATTCAACATCTTCTTTCTGTTAATTTAGCAGGGCCATGCTGCTGTTGTACCAGTTATTTCAGTATAATTTACATCTAATCGTTGCTTATTCTACACTGAAACCAAGTAAACTTTACATGTAGTTGGTGGCTGTTTTACATTGAAATCCAGTAAAATTTACAAATGTTTCTGTAAAGTACTTTACACTTGTACAGTATTTTTTACAGAATAATTCTGATAACCACAGCTGCCTGCTTTTTTCCATAAAAACAATGGGATTTCTTTTGCAGTGTATGTAGAACAGCTATGTTATGGATTGGGCATATAAGAGTTACCTTAATGATAAAAGAAGTTGTGAGCATGCCATGACAGCCCCCCCCCAAAGACACTTGACGTTCCCCTCTGTGTGGGACCATTACCTTTGTGTGTGTGTGTGTGTGTGTGCTGTCTGCTTTGCGGGAACCTCTCGATCACGGTGGGTTTCTCAGGATGTTGTGCTATTCCCACAATGCCCTGCTGTCTCACCACAACGCTCATGCCCCTTCCACCCATGCCTTCCATCCCCGTGCTTTTTCCCGAAGGGGTACATGACGGCACATCACTGGCACAGCCAGCCAAGAAATAATTTTAGCAGGGGAATGGGGGGGGGGGGGGCACAAGATAAGCTTCAGCTGGTGACAGCCAAGCAAACCTCTCCCAGACCCGGCATCATTTCATTAGAACTCCCAAGCTGTCGAACAACATGCAAAACAATGATGTCACACACGTCTACGAAACGACAATACAAGAACAAAAACCTGCACCTGCATGCTGTTGTATAATCTTACTATAGCTATCCACCAATGGAGAAGAACATGACCTAAGAATCACTTGTTCGGTACAGGTATTTAAATGATCCCAATATCTGATATTCAGCTGCAGGGGTCTTGTGTGGGCTTGGCTCAGTTTACCAAGAATTCATTCACCTCCAGCAGGAAGGTGGTGATTTACTGAGGCTCTGCACTGCATGCCCACCACAAACAAATTATGCAATTTTGCATTTGATGATTTATGCTTATAAAAGCATCCAGACAAAGTACTCTACTGGAAGATGAAACCACCCCATTATCTTCCCTTTTCTCTCTGCGTTCTCTGGCCCTGGTTCTCTGCGTGAGCTAGTGAAACCCCCCCTGGGCCCCGTGACACCCCCCCGGGCCCCTACCTGGAGGACAGCGGCGTCGTGGCCTTCAGACTGTTGGGGTTGCGAATCATCTTGTCCAGCGTGTTGACGATCTGGCCAAATTTGGGCCGGTTGTTGCGGTCCTTCTGCCAGCAATCCAGCATGAGCTGGTGCAGCGCGCTGGGGCAGTCCATTGGCGGGGGCAGTCGGTAGTCTTGCTCGATGGCATTGATCACCTGTAGGGGAACATACAGAAGCCTAGTGGTCTCTACCAGGGACTACAAGGGGGGTAAGGGGTAAGGAATTGGGAGAAACAGAGAAGATTCCCATTGGACAACATCAAGGACTGGCTGCAGGGTGTCCAAGTGCTATAGGCTATCGTGAATGGTCATGCTGTGAACCTAGCACTGTGTCGCACAGACTCAGATCTCCCAAGTCTGCCACCTACGACGGCATGATGGTGCATCTCCCAGACCTCCTGTGGTTGGATGCGCCTCATGTTGACTGATTCAACTCTCTCTTTCAGGTGCTTGATCTATACTTTTTATTTTATACTCGTTCTTGAGCCACAGTTTTGGTGTCAGTCTCTCTCTTTCATCCACCCCGCCCACCCCCCAAAAAAAATATCACTAAGCCCCCTTTCTCATCCCTCGTGGACACGGCAATCCAAGACCGTTGCCTGAAGATAAAGGTCGTTTCATTGTGTGGGCCCTGGGTTTTGCACTTATTAAAGAAAAAAACAATATTATTTTGCTACTAAGCAACACTGGCAGGCAGGTGGAACTCAGTGTTGACTTAGCAATCTCATAAGCGAATGGAAAAAATGCATTTGGGAAAGCAAGGTGTGGCCAGATGCAGCTGATGATACATCAGTCAAAGACTGCTCTGGATCTTCACACCGTGCCACTAAAAGCTGAGTTTGCTGAGACCAGGCAACTGTGCCCTGACATTCATACCATAATGGGACCACTTGGGTCCTCTGCTGAGAGGTCCGATGTGGATCAGACAGTGAGTCACAGGGGAGTCCTACAGAGCCGTGTAAAATAATTAAGACGATTTGTCCAATTCCGGTCCAGATAGTAAAAATCCAGACCAAGATTTTGTTTGAACCAACCAGTTCAGCATAAAAAGTCACTCAACTAGTTGGTTAGTTGAAACAAAATCTTGGTCTTGATTTTTACTTTCTGGACCTGAACTATCCACCTCTGTTCAATTCCTTAATTTGCACATAGAACATCTTAGACAACCATACAAAAGTCTTAGCCTGTACTTCGCAAATATTTAAAAAACTATTCAGAAAAACAGTCAGAAGAACAATCCTGTGAGGCAGTTTAAAAACAAAGATGTACATTCGTGGCTGCAAAACCATATGGGAAGTCAAGCGGCTACTCCGCTAACACGCTACGCTAACGGCTCCCCAGATGTCTGTTCTAACACGGGCCGCTGGCTGCCTCGTCCAGCCTCTCTGTGCTTTTTGGCGAGCAGAAGGTGATCATGGCACGGGTGCCGGAGAGGAGTCCGTACCAACCGTGCCTGAGCTCCGGATGAGAATGCGTACAAATTAAAGCGATGTTAGCATGTATCAGTCCCCTTAGCATTACCGTTACTGTTTCTACAGCTGCACCTCTTTCACTCGTACTGTTGTCTTTCAGCCCAGTCCATGAAAAAAGATCTCTGATTGAGGGCGGGAGCGTTCCACTGGGAGGGGCAAACGTTCCTGTTGACAAATGGAGGTCTGCAACCCTCCATTTTAGAGCGAAAAAGCATGCCATGGCTACGTGTGCTGTCCACACACCCCGCGAGCTGAGGGAGGGTAAGGGTCGGCTACAAAGTTACAGGAATGTGTTTGTCTTGGGGAAAAAAAAGCAGAGATTTTTAGCGGGGGTGGAGGCAAGTGATGATGAAGCAATATAAGAGGAAGCCCTTGGTCCCTCGAATCCACAGAATTCACATACGAAATTCCATACATTTAATGAACCTGGTAAAGAGAGCCTGGAGGCAGGATTGAGGTAACATGGGTAGGGAACATAAATACTTTCAATAAATAGTTATGAAAACTCAGTATGAAGAGAAAGAAGCATCAAACTACAATTTACAACCAGCTTTCACAGGTGTGTTTTTCATTAGGAGGCATGAATGGTAATCCTGCCATAAATAAAATGTAGCCAATGGCAAGCCTTGCGTTAGAAGGGCCAGGGGAATGATTTACAGGACCCTTGTAATTAGCACATGAGGAGGAATGGACGGGGATTAAAGCAGAGGGGGGCTTCCCATTGGAAGCTGGCTTGCCTGGATCTCCAAATACATATGTGTGGGCCTTTATTACAGAGACTGTCAGGTTTAAACCAGCCAGCATAAAGGCCTGCCCATAACTCTAAGAATCCCCTAACTTTGCCTTGTGTAGCAGTTAAGAACTCCACATGGTCTTAACGACCTGGGAGGGACCCTGCTCTTGCACTTTTCTTTTGCCCATGAGAAAGTATTTAAATTTAAAAATCCCTAAATAGGAACACCCAGCTGCGTAAATGTGAACTGTAAGCATGTGTAAATCACTTTCAATATCATCATCTGCTAGGCAACTGAAAATAATGAATATAATATTACAGACACTGCTTTTCATTCACGTCCCAGAGCAGGCCACTCCCCTACTGGCCCCAGATCGTTTCCTCCCAGTACCATTTTTTCTACCTTGCTTTGAATGGCGGCTTGTTTTACAAAAAGTTTAAACTTGTGGCTTCGGTGGAAGGCAAAGCCAGCTCACCTGAAGTACCCTAAAACTTTACACTCTTCGATTTAGAGATCTTAGTTCCACTGTAGTAATTTAGGCGAAATCCTCTTTTTTTTAATCATGTCGAGCTGAAGAAACAGGCCTGGACAATACCTGTGGTACTGGACTCCATCTCTCTAAGCCTCACACGCCAAGCTGACTGCAACTGGAGCGTTAAACCCTCTGGAGAGACTGAGAAAGAGTGAGCAGCCCAATCTGAGGCCTCTTCCATCCTCAAAGGCACCTGCCTGACGTACTATCAGCAGAGATCTACGGTGGTCTCATGGGCGTGTACCTTTATCTTAGACCTTATTCACCACTGCACTCACCCAAGCCAGAAAAATGCCCCCTGTTGTTGTTTCAAGGAACCAACCCCCACCCCCCCCCCCCCCACTATCCAAATCTGCTGGCCTTTCAGGACTTGGCAAACACTTAGCGGAGAAGTGCGTACTGCTTGCTTTGATCAGCAATGGCAAGCGGGGAGCTCTTGAGATGCTTTAAGTGTTAGCACAGGCTATTTCCTTGAGAAAGGAACACACTCCGCTGGAAACGCGAGCCGGGGGCTACAGCAGGGCGCTGGCTGAACCGTCGATCTACATCAGCGTGTTTTTCTTCCTTAAGTACACCCTCCCTTCTAAGCCAGCAAATCCGATGCAAATCCAGAATGGCAAAGTCGCTCATGCTGCACTGTTACGCTTAAGCCTAAGTTCTCAAAAAGTCAGAAATGTTTTTCTTGAGACTACCTTTGCAGAAGGCGGCCATCGAGAAACCTAACCACTAGGGGGAGACTCTCTCCAGGAGGGAAATCAGTCGCAGTGCATTTTTAAACAGTACAATAAACCTGGAAACAGAACATAAAAAAGCATGGAATTCTGAATGACACTTATAGAGGACAAAAGACTTCCAGCATTAAGTACTCACGTCCTGATTGGTCATGTCCCAGTAAGGCCGCTCCCCGTATGACATCACTTCCCACATGACGATGCCGTAGCTCCAGACATCACTGGCTGATGTGAACTTCCTGTACTGGATTGCTTCGGGTGCAGTCCATCGAATAGGGATCTTCCCCCCCTAGGAACGAAAAAGGAAGCAAACTCAAGAAAATTAGGGTAACAAGTAGCACTAACTCCTAATGTTTCATGCGTGATATGAGGCACGAGCACCTCGGGGAACCATCCTTGGTGTGGAGTCACAGTACAAGTGATACAGTCCATTCCCTAGAATGTGAAAGGCAACCTGTGAATGAGCATGAGACCACATGCATGATGACTAAGAGAAATGAGATTCCGCACAGGCCTGGACTACGTTTAGCCGATAGCTTTATCCAAATCAGTTGCTATTGTTAATCACTTTACAGACTTGTAAAAAGAGCACTGAACATATACGTAATTTGCACATTTCACGCAATTGAGAAGGTACAGCCATTCTCACATGATGTGACACTGCTCGTGATGTGTAAATAAATGTGGACGCTCACCAGAGCGCTGGTGTAGGTGGGGTCCGAAGTGTCGTCCTCCAAAAAGCGGGACAGTCCGAAATCGGACACCTTGCACACCAGGTTGCTGTTGACCAGGATGTTGCGGGCGGCCAGGTCCCGGTGAACGTAGTTCATATCAGACAGGTACTTCATGCCCGAGGCGATGCCCCGCAGCATGCCCACCAGCTGGATCACCGTGAACTGCCCATCGTTTTGCTGGAGGAAAGCAGAGCGACCATGTTAGCTTTCTCAGTACGCTGTTATTTTGGAAGTATCTGCAAATAACACATTAACATTCCTGGCCTGTTTGCAGTTCTGTCAGTATTTGGTAGAACATTAGCATTCCTGGGCTGTTTGTAGTTCTGTTAGAAGCTGCAAATAGCATGTTAGCATTCCTGGGCTGTTTACAATTCTGTCAGTTGCTGCGAATAGCGGGTTAAGATTCCTCGATTCCTGGGCTGTTTACAACTCTGTCAGTTGCTGCAAATAGAATGTTAGCTTTCCTGGGCTGTTTGCAGCACTGTCGGTTGCTGTGAATACCGTGTTGGCATTCATGAGTTGTTCAAATTATCTGTCCGTATCTGTGAGTAGCATGCTAGCATTCCTGTACTGCTAGTAGCTATGCAATTATCTGTGAGTAGCATGCTAGCATTCCTGTACTGCTAGTAGGTATGTAATTATCTGTGAGTAGCATGCTAGCATTCCTGTGCTGCTAGTAGCTCTGTCACTATATGTGAGTAGCATGCTAGCATTCCTGTGTTGCTAGTAGCTCTGTCACTATCTGTGAGTAGCATGCTAGCATTCCTGTACTGCTAGTAGGTATGTAATTATCTGTGAGTAGCATGCTAGCATTCCTGTGCTGCTAGTAGCTATGTAACTATCTGTGAGTATCATGCTAGCATTCCTGTGCTGCTAGTAGCTCTGTCAGTATGTCTGATTAGCACGATAGCATTACAGGAGTGTAGTAACTGCAATTGCCATTAGCATTCCTGGTATGTCTCGACCACCATCAGTAGCTGTGAATAGCATACTGCCATTTCTGAGATTCTCCAACCACTGTCAATTTGAATAAGTAGCATGTCAACTTTCCTGGGCTCCTTCTGCCGACTTCCGTTCACGACTACCTGAGTCCTTCCCCTGTATTCCTAGACCCGCATCCGGACGCCAGGAGCTACAGCTACGCCAAACCTTGGCTCTTTCTGCCATAATCACACTCTGTGCAGTGGTACACAAAGCCGTGCGTGATTCAGCCATTCTCCCTGCCTCCCTGTCTCGCATCCCCCCCGCCCCACCCCAAAGAGCACCCTCATTAACAGGCGAGGCGGTTTCGCACCATGTCGTCTAGCTCACTGTCCTCCGTCCCCAATCGTGATCTGCAGCAAAAAAACTCCATCCATTATTCATGATGCTCAAACATCCCCCCCCCCCCCCCC
>JAODJU010000130.1:21635929-21652912 GCA_026776725.1 Gnathonemus echidnorhynchus | reverse complement strand
GGGGGGGGGGGGGGGGGGGGGGGGGGGGGGGGGGGGGGGGGGGGGGGGGGGGGGTGATGGGGCTCTGTGGAGGAGCAAGGGCAGCTAGGCTGAGCTTCCAGGGAAGGCTCAGGTACAGGTGTAAGTGGTACTGAAGCAAGAGCTACACAACATCTTCCAACAGGGGTGTGAAGGTGTACGAATAACAATCACACCTACAAGAGGTGTGCGGAGCTACTGTGTTCGCCGAACTAAGGATCTGGGAGTTCCCGGGGTCTCTGAGATTCTGGGTTCTAGCCGGTGTGCAGAGAAGGCCTGCCTTTTGTCGCCGTGACGATGGAGGCAGGCGGCGCTGTGGAAATCAGGTAGGGCCTTTGTGCTGGCCGTTTCCCAGGGAGACGGCGGACAGAAGCATCGTCCGTCAGGTTTCTGCAGGGACCGGCAGACGGGTCCCATTCATCTGCTCGTTCATTCCGGGCTCGAGACGGCGAGCGGAGGGGGGGGAGGGGAGAATGGGCGGATCGGTGGGGCGCTGGGCAAATTACTACATCACAGGGCCGGCAAGGAGGAAAACCTACAGAATTAGGGTTTTTAAAAAGGCAATCTGTCAACTGCTACATCTGTAGAAGAATAGGTGTCCTGTCGGCTTGTATAGCTGATGCCACACTTTAGACCGCAGATTTACAAGCTATTAACAAAAACTGATATTTTTTACCCTTACTTGGAAGCAAGATGGTTTCCCTCTCAGTTATTTGCTATTCCTGGTAATAAATACTCCTGTCATTAAGTGGGTAGAAGTACTAACCCTAACCCTAAATACTAAATCTCGTCTCCCAACCCCACAGTGCTGATTTTGGGTTAGACTGCAGCGTTCCGTCTGCCTTCGACTGCCCATCCCGGAGCCTCACCGTATGCGACCTCACACAGAGCGGGACTCTGTCCTCTCCTCTCCTGGAAAGAGGAGGCCAGTGAAGGACAAATGTGATGGCCGCTTCCCCAAACAGCAGCCAGCCCTCTGATTTATATTCCTGTGCAAACCGCTAACTTTTAATTAACAGGGCTATACATGTGCCCCCACTTATTTTTAGGGACGTGCAATATCTCCAAGACATGCAATTCTAGGCAAACGTAATAGCGGGTTCTACCCCATCTCCCCCCCCATTTATCATAAAGCCCTAATCTTGTAATTAAGCAGGAGAAATTGAATTTGCACAGCCATTGATAATATAATGTGATGTAGCAAAGCTTACAGAAGGAAATGAGAATTATAGCCCATAACGGTAATGAGAACTGGGGACAAAGCGAGCGGTGAAATATAAGCCAGCGCCTGGCACTGGACGAGACGTCCCTGGTGGGAATATGCGCTGCACGCCGTCTCCCATAATGCACCACGGTTACCTGCTATTGGCAGTCCAGGGGCAGGCGGGAGTGGCAGTTGACCCAGAAAGATGGATTAGCCTGCCTATCATTCGGCCACAGTAGACGCACCAATTCATTACCACAGCCTTGACATGCTGCCCCCCTCCCCCTACACTCCGGAGGAGGTGAAAACATGCCACTGGGGGGGGGGGGAAGGGGTGCTCCAGAAATACCAGCACAGTCTGACACAGCTTCAATTATTTACACGGCGGATGATGCAGGCTGCAAAGCAGGAAGGCTAGCGTTGTCTTGGCGATGATGGCAGTCCGGAGGAAATACCCCCCCCCCGACTTATGCTATGGTCCTTGGTACCCCACCCCCACAATCTGGCAGCTAAAGTCAAAAAGCAGTAGTCAACTAAATCCAGATACTTTAGCACATAAACAGAATTGCTCAATATTCTGTGCAAGGCTGCCTCTAAGCAGCAGTGGCTAAATGGACCTTCCGGGATACGTCATTCTGCCTGTAATGTGCAGGTCAGCAGAGATTTTACCCACGTGACAAATGTGCCTCACAGGAGGTTTTTCCCCAAGGCGCAAACTCCTAAAAGAACATGCATCTCGCTGGCAGCCAGACAGAATTTCAGACTCTTCCAGCCAAAGTGTTTAACTCATAAAAAAGAAAAAAAAAAAATGAACCGTCAAGCACACATTTTACAGTAAGTTAAAAACGCAGTGGCGCAGTGAGAGTCAGAAGATTTCATCAGCCCTTTTCTCTGCCACCCTGCGCCTCATTGCAGACTTACATTTAGCTCCGGAAATCTTTCACTCCCGCAAACCAGGGACTCCCCAGTTGCCCTGGAATGTAATCTGCAACCAATGAACTGGACAAGGCACAAGCGATCAATCAGGCCATCCAGTCTCCTACTGGAGTCGCGCCAGACCCATTCAATGGAGGAGGCATCCCAGTAATGGATTGCTAGTACCTGCAGTAGTCAGTTGATGTGCTGAACTTCCAACGCATCTCCACCCTTCACTACTGACACAGCCTTGGCAGTGTGGGGAAAGAGAGCTGCCCGCTGATCCACTGGATGCAGTTTAGTCAATCAGTGTGTCTAAATAGCCCAGTGTGTGTGTCCTGCGATGGACTAGAATCCAGTGCTGAGAACACCTCCATGTGCCCTCCAGTGTCCGATTTTGGCTCCAGGCCGCCCTACGATTCGGTTGAGGATACACAGCTTGATGCTCGGATGAACGCACCTGTTAGTTCCACACTAGTTCCCAAACACCCCCTTTCTGCAGTCCCATAACGAAACAAAGTAGCACCTAATAGTGTTTTGTTCTTAAAGCAATATTTTAATTTTATTTTGGGCTTTTGTTGTTCCACACAATTTTCATCCTGGTCTCGGTTTTATTTAACAAAACACTTTTTTCCGCCACATTTTGCTCGCTTCAGTTTTCATTTAAAATCACGGCCTTGATTAGCAGACCCCCATTAACTCTGTCACCGTGAATTCATCCATACTGGAAATTTCTCGTACTTTGTAATGAATGCAAAATGCATTATAATCATAAGCTCCCCTCTGGGGAACCTTCACTAGGCTCCAGTAGAAATGAGGAGGAGCAGCAGCGCCACAGGAAGCTCGAGGGCCCAAGCGGGCGCGGGGCCCTAAACGCTGTGCTTGAGGGCCCAAGCGGGCATCATGCCCTAAACGCCGTTTGCAGGTTTACTCTCCCAGGCATCGCGGCTCCAGCACAAAGAGCGCGTATCTGTGTGAAAAAGCACGCCTTCCCCCCTCAGCTACTCACCTCGCTCTCACACAATACAGGCACGGATTCACTTAAACCACATGTCGCTGGAACGTGGTAGAGAACCCACAGGGACATGGCGAGAACATCCAACCTCCACACTCAGAACCAGAAGCGGGAACCGAACCTCCGATCCCGGACTGCTACTCCACACCTTCCAGGCCAAGGAGCGAAAAAACGGAATCAAGGCAATATCGTCACACTGTGCATCACGTTAACGTATGTTTGATTTACAACCTGCTACCCAGGGAATATATTCTGCTGATGTCTATTCAAGCAATGTGAAGCAGTCTGTCCAAGCACTGCAAGGACCTGTTCTGGAACAGATCCATCAACGCGGCGACCACACTTCACTGGAGGGGAGGAGGTGCAGTTGGAGTTTTCTCCTTTCTGTAGTAATTCAGACAAAGGCTTCCACTGTCTAGCATAAGTGTTTGGCACAATCTCACATCATTCACTGCAGATAAAGTCCTTTGTCTTCTGGAGGAATGGCAAGGTGACATCGCTCCTCCCCCTCTTACGGCATTTAGCTTCCACTGTGGAACTAGTGTGAGAAAAAAAAAAAATCACAACATGCAGATTCATAAGGGTACCAGTCGTATTCCCGTAAATGCGTGCTGTGTGGCAGCCCGGTGCTGAGTCCACATCGAGGCTCTGTGTGCACATGCAGGAGTTTCCCGAAGCCGGAATCAGTCCCCGATGGTCATTTCCCAGGAATACCCAGGTGGGCTGGGGCTGTTCTCCAAGGCCTCAGCACCTTACATATGTCTCTGTAGAGACGTCACTCTTTCACAGAAAATTACGCGGACGCAGGATATTGCTGAGTATCCAGGATGGCACACTAGGGGCTTCAGTGTGAGGCAGGGGCTGGAAGGGAGGGATGTAGAAAGGAATGACCAGCACTGAGTATCAGTGCCACCCCGAATGGGACAGGGGCAAACCGGGGAATGGTGGTCTGAGGGGAGTCAGGGATACTGGGGAGGGACTCAAGCCATCACACAATCAAAAATAAGTACAATCCATGGCAGCCCCCTACCCCATCAAGAAAGCGAACGTCATGTCCGCATAGAATTTCTAAGCAGAAATAATAATAATAATAAATCTGTGTGTCACAGGCCCCAGTTTAAACATCAAGCACCAGTTGTTCACTGTGAGTCCTCACTGCAAAAGCTAGCCAGCTTCAGGCAGGTCCTGGGATACCAATTGCTTTACCAACAGACGACTACTTCACACACTGGCCAAAAAACATAAAAACTGAATTAATTTTCCAGGAGTGAGTCTTACATCATTCCCCCGTTACGGCACCCTGATGTTTCGACAAAATCTTCTAAAATGTGCTCTTTCCACATGAGCATGTGATGTTTCGCAAAAGTCCCAATAAAAAATTAAAGCATGAATCCATGGCTACAAAGTTGGGTTAGGCGTTGCACTTCTGATAAGGGGGGCATCGGCCAAATGCCCCTCGACGTCAGATCCACGTGATGGAACGAGGTCTGTATTGACTCTGTTCCAGCCGTGAAATCCTTTCCACATTAACCGATTGCAACTATTTAACAAAGAAAAAACCAACTCTTTTTGAAATCATTTTTTTTCTGGATAGATGTAGAACTGGACTCTTCACAATTTCATTTTATTCTTGTTATAAAACACCAGAACAAAAGCAGAAAAAAACACTAAACAGAAACTAAATTTAACATGGCACACATTTCAGTCAAATTACATGACTAGAATTTCGGCACTGGCTTTGTCGATGTTGCTGCGCTCTGGATACTAACCCGCTCAGAAGGATTTGACTATTCATCAGTTTATTCTTTGCAAGCATATAACCCTCTATCAAAGGTCACTGATATTGCATAAATCCATTTCAGTGCTGCGTGTGGCTGTTACACCACAGTGATCCAGGAACCTCCAAACTAGCCGACCCCTTATTTAACATTAAAACTATTCCTGACGTCGTTTCTTTTGTTTTTAAGAAAATGCTTAGAAGCTAATGAACAACTTTTGAATAACGCTTTACATTATCTGCACCTTCATAGTGCATTCATTACACATACATTGAACATTAAGTGCATCGTCATAATGCATTCATAATGCATTCATAATGGATTCATAAGCAGCTTGAAAGTATACCATAATTTATTTTTGATATATGTAAATAAACCTCATATGATACATATTATAATCATATAATCTTGTAATGTTTGAAATTCATGAATATTAAAGGTATGTTTGGATGTTAAGGTATACATATATGTTGCTTATAAATGCATTATGAAGGTGCAATGAATGTTTGATGAATGCATTACAAAGGCATTATGAAATCGCGGTTAAGGTAAAGCGTTACCAAATTTCATTCCACAAGAAAGGAGACTGGTTGCATTTTGAATGATTCTTTGCAATCACATGTACCAGAATTTGTCATTTAGGCTTCATACCTAATATATGACTCATTTTATACTTTGGGGGGGAAAGGATGTTTCATTCTTTTTTCAGACAAACACTATCATGTACTAAACACCTCGACTGTAGCCCGGGGTGTTAGATAGGTCAGAAGAAAAAGTGTAAAGCACTTTGAAAAAGAATGTGAAAGAGGGAAAATATTATACAAATTCTTTGCCAAGAGTTGATTTATTTGAAAACGCTGTTCTGAGAGCAAAGCGGCTGGTGTATATCCTCTCTCCAAAGAACCAGTTCTTATCTTTTTCCTTTGGTAAAGGCCATTCCTTTCAGTGCAGCCGCACACCCCTGACCTTTCTGAACACAGATCTAACTGGTGTTTAGGGGTGAGGTGCGTGCCCACGGTCAAATAGGAGGCATGCCGATGTTGTAGAGACCCTCTTTACTACGGTAAAGTGAAGTGTGTCACATTTGGCCGGGTCCCCAATTTTTTTTTCCCAGCATGCTGCGTGTCTGCTTCAGATCTGAAAGACTGCGGATATAAACAAGTCGCAGAGAGACAGAGCCGCGGAAAATGCTCCCCCAGAAGCCACGCCTTTGGAGGCGTCCTTTCAGAAATCCCTCAGCCTGGTTGGAATATACCTCTGGACACCCCGCACAAGTTTTTGCAGACAGTACTGCGTATTTTATACGTGGATATCCTACAAATGAAAAAAGGGACACAAAAGCAACTCTGTTTAAACAGACATCTTAAATTCTGAGCTGCTAATTGGCTTAATGGAAACAATTATTCCTTACTTACGAGCCGTCAAAAGAGCAGGGGAGCCAGAACCACGTGTGAGGAGCACGTGAGAATGCAGCTCAGGTCTGCCTAGAAGGGGAATACAAGGGGCTGGGAGAACCAAGAGCAGCTCCAGTCTGGAGAACACTGCATACCTCCCAACCGGAGAGCCTGGTTCACACCTGGGAATGGGGGTTTGAACGTCAGGGTCCTGGGGTCACCAGGCCACCATCCCCCCATGTGCTAAATGACAAGCAGCTTGTAGAAGAGGCATTAACAACCATGTAAGCCTGGCAGATTTACAGCATGTCCGCCTTACAGAGAGAGGCAAGCCGAAACGAAAACTTGCCGGATAATCGACGGCCCTCCCCTCTATTATTCTGCCATACTGGGATGGTTTACAGCTAATTTTATGTCCTTTATGAAGGAGGGGAGGCGGAGCGTAGTGGTGGGGGCACACAGCCCCACTCAATTATTAGACAAACCAGAAACTGCAAAGATAAAAGAGCTCAATTTCCAAGCAATTCCTCGCCTCCTTTACAGCAAATCATAAACGGTCTTCCAGAGGACCCAGTTTTCTTTCTGACATCCAGTGGATGGACGGTTGTGGAAGGAGCACTCACTCAAAATACATTTTTTTCCCCAGAAGTCAGCAGAGGGAAGGAAGCCAAGGTTTCTGGGGGGGAAGAAAAGCCAGCAGGCCAGCAGAAACAGGTTATAATGTGAGTCATTACATTTTCTGTTCCTGGATACTGTCTGCTGTAGTATAAATCACTGGCTGTTTTGCTACACTGAGGTTTTCGCTACGCCCACAAGCGACGGCGGCCCCCATGTCTGCGGACAGGCGGGGTGCAGCCCGTACCTCGTCCCGCCTTGAAGATCAGAGGCACCAGATACAGAAGCGGAGAATCGGGCCAGCGGTGAATCGGACTCCGGTTTCACAATAATGCTGCCCGGTGCATCGAGCCTGGTGGCACCGTTGGCATAAACCTGCAGTTGTCTCTCTGTCAGGTTTTCAGAGAAGGAAAGACCTGCTAATGACCCAAAGTCAGTGGGCCAGGCCCCGAGGTCCTCAGGGACCCCCAGAGAGGCTCCGACAGCTCGTCATGGTTCCATAATCGCTTAGAGCGAAACAACAAAGTCCATCTCAGTTTTTCTCCTGCTGCAGTGGGATAATCAGCTTCGCTTCACGCCCCCAATTTTCTATTCCTCAAAGACACACAGTATGACATACGTTACACCTATTGGCCCACGATGGGAAAATTATGACTGAAACCGATAACCAATATATTTTTGTCTAATATCACCAATACCGCTGTCAGACTAACAGAATGACGTTACATCGTTTCCTTTTTTTTGTGGAAAACTAAAGATTCATCCGCGGGCCAGATTTAATAGTGAATTAAAAACAGGCCATATAAAACCATCTCACGGCCTGGTACTTTGACACCTCCTCTAAGTGGAGAATGAGCCGACAAAATCACTCATCCTACTTGTTATGTCTTTAGGCCTGGTGCTGCTAACTTTGAATATCGTTAAAGTTTTAATATTAGGCAGCGATATTGGGCTAGACTGACACACTGGACTGATGCTGATATCCTGATTTTTAAAGGATATCGAATGATACTGATGTTAAGCAATATATTATGCATGTCTATCCATCCGTACGTTTTCTGAAAGCGTTTATCCTATTCGGGGTCGCGGGGGGAGCGGAGCCTATCCTGGAGGCTATGGATGCAAGGCAGGGAAGAGCCCAGGATGGGGCACCAAACCATTGTAGAGGCGCGCGCACACACACACACACACACACCATTCCGATGCATGTTTAATTAAACCTTAAAGCTCTACCATCTAATCCATGCGCTGGATTTAAAATAAAAACAAACATTAAAATAAAAATATTCCACTCAAATGTACAGTTGTTATGTGTTATTTAAATACACTGTACAATACGGTAGTGGGTGCCCTCTTGGCCACACATGTGCAGGTTTGAATCTCCACTCCTTGTGTGCGGAAGTTGCAGCTTCAGCTCCCCTGTGTTGTGAAGATTTCCTCCAGATACTCTGGATCTTCCCCAAAGCCCAGAAACATGCAGTTAGGATGAGTGTCGTTTCTACATTCTCCACAGCACGTGAACATGTATGCATACAGGTGCTTCGACACGGACTGGCAGCTTCTCAGGTACAGTGCAGCCCTTTTCCCCATGCAGTCCCAAATCCCCTGCTGACCCTGACCAAGATAAATGCCTGGAAGATAGATGGATGGAGCATACAGTCATAGCTTAGCTACAGTTATGGATACGTGAATAGCTACAGTTTAAATGGGGCTATAAAACGTATGTGACCCTATTCAGGGACTTTATAGAGGGAAAAAGACTGTCAGCTGTATGTTCGTGAGACAGCTGTACGTTCCTGGGCCACGTTTCTCCCCCACACACACTCACACACGGCTCTGCTTTCCATCCGTGCCGAGCAGAGCTGTCTGCTTACTCTCAGAGGTCTTTCCAAGTGGATCTTACTCTGTCTACCATGAAAACAGAGACAGCGCCCCTTCTAGTAGAGAGCTCTAGGTGGGGATTCCCTATTCATGAGCTTTGTTTTTCTAAAAACAAAGTCATTAACTCTGTCTATATTAGCAGTGTGTGTGCTGTGGAGGGGAATGCAGCTTAAAACAGATACAGAGCGTTTTCCATCCCTTTGGACATATGAGTATCGTGTCCCTCAGTGGGTTTTGGGTAGGACTTGCCTCCGGATCTCAAAGGATCATAAAAAAGTCGGCTTTCTGCCGCCCCATTCCCCACTGAGGTCATTCTGGTCGAAACGTCTAAGACCAGAACAACCAATGCAGACTACGTCCCCCTACCAAGAAAAAGATTGTGAAACGCGCTGAGAGCTGGGCGGCCATCGGAGGAATTTATCTTCCAGGAATCAGTTTTACGGCTCCCATCCCTGATCAGCTACAGGGCCATTTCTCTTTGCAGTCACCGGCCACGCTGATAATTTCCATGAACATATATATAAATACGGCCTCCCAATGCTCACATCCTTCTCCAGCATGACAGAACTTCTACCCAGAGTTAATTAGAGTGCAGTAATTATTCTGCACAGCTGGTCTTGTGAAGTCATGTGCTTGAGAAATGGGAGAGGTTAAGTCTTCAGCTGAAGAGAGGGTTCCACAGAGCCTACAGTTACACATCCAGAGAGAGCAGGACCTAAAAAAACACTACAGATCAACCAAGGGTCAACAATGCAGCATCCGCTGAGGACCGGGGGCTGGCCAGGCTTACTGAAGACCGCCTGATAGGATCTCGCTGTCAGTTCTCCTCAGGGTAATATTTTCCACACACATATAAATGTTTCAGCATCAAGGTGTTCAGTTAAATATGATGCAGAATTGTGGGACTGGGATGAAAAATGCAAGCAAGTCTGCAAGGAGCAGCTCCAGATCCGAAAGCTGAGTCCAAAATCCATGCATGGTTGGCTGTTGCTCTACGAGAGTAGGTGTGGATCTCAACTCCACCACAGAGTTTTGAGAAGCCTTGAAAATCTTGTTCTCTGCACTTCATTTCCCTGGATCGGGGTGAACTTCCCTTCAACCATGACAGTTCTCCAAATACCGAGACGGTGGGAATGGGTGGGTTGGGGGGGGGGTCAAGTGAGACCCTCTCTAGATTCCTGGTCCATGAGGTAGAACCTCACCACTACTGTTAGTCTAAGATCCAGAAAAAAAATGGTCAGTGGTTTGCTGGTATGTTTGTCAGCAGGTACTGGAGCAGGACGTGATTGAGGGTTACCAGTCAGCCTACTCGGGTAATGACCACTGAAGTTGCTGACATGACATTCCGATCTGCATGTTCCCCGAGTCCTGAAAATGTGGCTCCCTTTCAGGGCTTTATGACCCCCCCATCTGGGCAGCTGGTGACCCAACCAAACCCTCAAGTAACAGCCATACTTCCATGGAGAAAAAGCAGGGGGTATCACGGGAGGCTAGAGTGTAAGAGAAAGTGTCAAGGCGGTGCGAGATAACGGCACTCCCTGCAGCTGTAGCAGAGGACATGCCAGAAAAACGCCAGTCTCCGGTCACTATTTGGGAAAAAATATCCCGGAGACAACTCACACCCACCCGATGAGCAGAGGATAAGCTACTTCGCGCCAGGCCGGACAGGGAGCAGACCACCCACCGCAAGTTTATGGCCTCTACGTCTCTCCAACTGAGTCGGCCGATCCTCAACAGGCACGGCAGCCGGGCTGAAGGAGAAAGCTCTTTCTGCTGAGTCGACTAACTACTTACCCAGAGAAGAACAATGCAAAGCTTTGTGGGGCGACAATTGAGGCGAAGACGGGACACAGAGCCGCGAGGAGATCTTGATGCACCTGGCATGCCCCGGGCCCCTCTGCGCTCCTTCACCTCAGATGCCCCCCGCAAAATCGTACGGCAGAGACGTGGGCGCACAGGTGTTTGGGAGAACATGCGTACCATAACAGCCGCATCTGACAGCAGCCGTTTCGCTAATAGGCTAATTACTGTCACGTCACACCATGAAGTGAATTATTTCCCTGTGGGATAGAACTCTGTGTGCGTCAGCAATGCCTGGAATTTGTTTACCATGTTCGTTTGCCGAGCTCCTCTCGCCAATCCCATATAACTACCCTGTTTTACAGGGACCGAGGTCAGCGGAGGAAAGACGACCAGCCGACAATGGGTGACCAAAGAGTAAAGGTTAAAATAAAAAAACACCAACAGATAGAATATCACTGCTCCACCTACATATCTCAGGACACACAAATGACTTTTAAAAAGTCAACATTAAATCAGACAGTTAACAAAATTAAGGTTTTTATTTAAACTTAAATCTGAAGGTACTCCTGTGACACTACGGACTAACTCCCCAAGATTTCATGTAAATCCCGCCTGCCTCAGTTGGACTGCGCATACCAGGCGAAACAAACAAACTACATTGACAAAGCTTGTGCAAAATCTGCTTCTGCTGCCAGGAAGCAAAGCGTGGCAAGATGCATCATTTTCTTCTCACAAAATTCTGCTCTCCTGCGCCAAGCACCACAACAATTCGGCATCATCTTCCAACACATGGCTCCCGCAGGGAGCTAATTCCCACCCATTCGTGCTGTGCACCCCCCAGCAGGTCGGGTACGAAATGGACGTGGGGGGGTGCCTGGGTTATTACATTACTGAGACGTAGCAGGGCCACGCTGCTTTCCCGTTGGCTGGACGATACAAAAGGCAGACGCCATGGGTGATTGAGATGTCGCTCGGAGAGAACGGCCCATTCGTCTGCTCATCTCTCCAGTGAAGTGACCCCCTCCCCCATTAACCAAGACCCTGACGAACACTGGAGGGCACTGGGGGGGGGGGGGCGGGGTGCTGCTCGATGCCAGCTTCCATAGTGTAAAGCCTATAACCGCACACAGGCCTCAGCCATAAACAGACACAGCAAAAAACACAAATATGGTTCCACACTCTGCGGACACGGTTAGAGAAAAGACTAAACAAATTAAAAATAAATATACAAGGAAACAAGAGAACAAACCTCTTCCTGATTTTGTGTTTCTGCATAACGCGTTTAATTCTTAATAGCACCTGCCAGAAAAAAAACACAGGAATCCTTATCGGAATCCTCAATCCAGGAAGATTTTAGGTACCTAATCCTGTTCTTGAGGGCTCCGTGCCAAGTGGATGATTCGGCAGGAGTCAAGTGTTCCGGGGGTTTGTGAAGGACTGGGGGATTTTTTAAAGGTGTCAGGTTCCTTATAGAATGTGTGTGTGTGTGTGTGTGTGTGTGTGTGTGTTGGGGGGGGGCTGTTATGTATATATTACATTCTGAGGACCGAATGTCCCCACAATGTGATAAAAACCTGTCTTGACGTTTTAGGTACGATTTGATTGCATTTCTGGAAATGCAATCAAAAAACTAAAAATGGCATAAGTCTCATTTTTTGTTTGCTTATTTATGGTTAAGGTTAGGGCTGTGTAGGGGTTAAGGTTGTCATGTTGTGATTGGAGTTTTCTCCATAGAAATGAGTGGTGAGTCTCCACAAAGACAGAATTACAAACTTGTGTGTGTGTGTGTGTGAGATTGTGTATGTATGTATGTATGTATGTATGTGCACACATGTATCAGTGCATCAGTTGTTCTTCTGGAGAAACAGTCCTCTTCTCTTTCTTTTCCGATAACAAGAGAAGCGTTGACAGGTGGCTCAGCAAATCGGGCTGCCAGGGCTTACACGATAAAGTAGGGGGGTGGGGGGTCACACTGGCACACCAAACGTGTTTGGACCCATCCTCTGTGAAAGCCGCAAATCCAGACCGTAAAAAGAAAACATGGCAACCACAAATTAGAAGACACACCACTGTATAGCTTTCCTCCATCATGAGCAGAGAGGTTCGGCCATTGGTACATGGTCAGTCCCGCTGGTAAAGATGAAGATACGGGGGAGCGGGGGGGGGGGGATTCATATGCACATGGGGCAGTCTGCACGGAACAGCTAAAGAAATGTCAACTGCCATGCAAATCAGCCACGGCACGCAGACGTCCGGGGCCTTACGCAGCTTTGGTGGCTGCATTGTGCCAGTGCTTTAGCTCCTATGAATGTTAGGAGTGATTCATGAGGAGTTGGGGCAGTGGGGGGAGAACCGGGTGTGAGAGCCACCCCCAAGCGGAAATAAAGAGGGGTCCAGGCAGGCAGGGGTCCAGAGGGCATGTGAGGGTGGGGGGGAACTGAAGGGTGGATGGAGTCACAAAGTTACAAATGTCAGAAGCACAGGCTTACACTTTGAGTAACAACCCCCACCCCCCAACAAGGAAAAGGCCAATTACTGCACAATAACTAATCATCCCACTCAAAATCATTTCAATCATTTATCCCATTACCAAACATTTCTTGTTCGGACAAAAAAGAAAAATAGCTTCAGAGCTTTATAACATTTAGGTTATACAAAAACAGTGTCACATACCCCTTATCTAAGGTAAATAAAACCTCCACACTTAGTCACAGGTGGTTAGCAGGTGCTAATAGGGGTTACTAATAACCTAGAAAAGATTAGTTATAAGTAAACCTACTAGGCTGAGCAGTTGGTTAAAACTCAGTGCCTTTAATGGTCCTTCAATGCCGGAGCTTAAGTAATCTTCAGCATCCTGGTGCATGACTCATTAAAATTAATGTGTTGAGATGTTACCGAGTAACTGCTGGCATAATGACATGTGGGGAAGATTTCCTCAGACCCAGCCTTGTCCCTCTCTCTGGGAAATGTGATGTTAATGCACTGAGGTCACCAAGAGCCACGTCTGCAGATCTCAAGCATAACTCGCCACTTCTGCACAACATCCACCTCGACTGCCAAGGAAGCTTCTCGAACAACACATGGACCATCTCAGATTTTATTTCCTACTCTGGCGTCCATTCAGAATGCAGCGAGGGATGGTTTATTGTATCATCGTCCCGCCTCAATGCATGTGGAGAGATTTTGGTGGAAATCTGGAGCACATGAATACTACTTTCACCCCAGAAGTTGTTCACATCCTCTCTCTTCTTCCATTGGGAGAAAAGGGTATGGAAGGCCACCCACAGAGGCCAAGGTGAAGCCAGCGGACCGCAGAGCCAGAAGGAATGTGGCCAGACATCTCCACCCAGGGATGCTTTTAGAAGGATGCTGTTGAACCAAACCAACATGGAGAAGAAAAGAATGGAGACAAAGGTCCTCAGAGCCAGAGAGCAAGTGGCCAGAGATCTCCACCGAAGGAATTTCTTAGAAGGATGATTTCGAGCAAACCAATACAAAGGATAGGGTTGAAACAGATGCTTCTGCAGCAAGGAACTGAGGAGGCCACTGAACGTGGTGGAGAGCTGAGAACTCCACCATAATGAGCCACTTCATTAGACTAATTAGCAACTGCTAAGGCACTACGACGTTTAGCCGTGCGGGTGAGGCGCAAGGGGGAACAAAGCCCAATGTGTGGCTGTTAATTGATTCGTTTGTGCTAATTAACGCATGACTTAACGGTATGATGACAGGCTACACTAGCATTTGCTATCCTTAGAACAGGCATAGCTGGAGCAACAGAAACATCGAGAGGGGTGGTAAGGGGTGGGGTGGGGTGGGCCTGGGGGGGGGGGTGTTAGTCTATCCCTGGTGCTGCAGTGAAAGGTTCCAGCTGGTAGAAAGTTATAGTGCCAAAGCACTGGAACCACACTGATGACTGACCGAGTGTAGACTCTCGGGACAAATGCATTCCTTGCAAAATTGGGCTGCTTTGATCTGCGATTTTTTTTTTTTCCTTCCAAAAGCAGGTGAGCTGAGATCACAGGCGGAGAGAAAGTACGGCTGTGAGTCAGTGTTGCTGCCTGGGGGCCCAGAGACCCGCCTTCTTATTCGGCAAAAGGCTCTCAGCGATTTGGCTCCATGCACAAATTGCTCAGTTTCAGCTGACGATCCAGAAGAGGCGCCGAGTGACGGGACCATCCGCGGTAACAGGCCCTGGGCTGCATGCGCCCTGCATTCCTGCAAATCCACAGAACCTTCAAGGCAAATACGTGGGAAAGTCTTCCATGACATGGTCAGTCACCCTACCCCTAATGGACTCTTGGGGGGGGGTTATCTCCACAAAAGCGTGTGCGTATCCATTTCCGAAACCCCCCCCGCATCCCCACCCCCAACAACTCCAGGACTGGAGAGTGCGCCTGCATGAGATGTCTGCATTTGCTGCCGCAGTGACGTGACCTCACGCATGAAGCAGCGTGCTCGCCCGCCGACATAGATATTTGCACGCCTGCTTGGTAGGACGATCGGTGTGTGCATGAATCTGAATCCGGGATTACACAGCACACCCCTAAAGCTTCGGCCTGCCTTCGCCGCCCCTGCAGTCTTCCACGCGGCCACTGCATGGTGACAATCCTGCGACTCTGAATTGAAATCAAGTACTTGGGGGGATAGAGTCTGTTCCGGTGACTTCACGCTAATCCCTCAGATTCCAAAATAAAAGGGACTGCCATGTTTCTGAAACATGCAAAGTGAGGTGGCTTTATCACGGCTATGCTAACGTGATGACAAGCATTCAGTCCACCTGAGGCCCACGTAGTTCCCGATGTACAATTAGGCCAAATCGGTCATGTGACAAGACAAAGCCAACCCCCCCCACCACCCAGCCCACACTGATGAGTCGTCTGAATCACAGAGCAACACCCTGAAATACCATGTAATTCTGAAAGGTAACACGAGAAGCAGGGACACAAATGTTTTCCGTGTTGCTGTGAGAACCGTGTTGCTATCTGAACTCCAGCACCCATTCTGCTGCAGGCAGGAATCCACTGGCCAGTTCCTCAAGTTACCCACAATTCATTTCTCCCGAGTCAAAAACCACAGAAGGAAAGCAGATTCCCCTAATCAAGCTTTCGGCCCATGAAAAACTTCGCTGCGAGGGCGTTAGGAGTCCATTCCTTGGCATGTTGAGACTGGGAATTAAGTATGTTATGTCCTAAATTGTACAGGAATTTCAAACACACTTAAGGGTTTTGTGACGCTTGAGAAATTGTGTTTTGAATCTTTTCTCATGATTTCAGTTTCTGTAACTGTATCAGAAAATGAAAAGGAGTCAAAAGACAAAATAAACTCAGTAAGAGCTGAATTCTATTATACAGAGATATTTTTGGGCTATAAATTATTTTAAAATGTGCAAAACTTTACTGGATCAGTAAAACTGAACACTAGTTCTTTGCTGCAATTGTTCATTTCACTCCAGCCTTCCAGCTTAATCTTACCTGCAGACATGCAGTGCACGTCCAAGAAGATGTCTACCGGCATCTGTCCACCACCACCACTGCTTTATCCGGTGGGGGGCCAGACCTCCTGAGCAGCACAAAGTCAGAGCCAAGGCGGAAGTAAGGAGTCGCTTGTAATTAACTATGATGAATTTACTAGCAGATTGATCTGGATAATGCCCCATCATTACAAAATTACACTGATAGAGATGTTTTTTTTGTGGGAGTGGTCTGCTATACGTGAGACTGCAAAGAGGGCGGTCTGCATTGGGAGCCCCAGCGATCATAAGAAGGGAAATGAGGATTAATTACGCGCAAACAAGCCGAAACACACAAGACAACTGGCAGCCTCTGAACTGCCAAGGAAACAGAACAGAGACACATTTAAAAGCTAAACTGAGTACAAAAAAACATACAAAATAATCAATATCTGGCTTTATATGGGTCGAACCATGTGCATTTTTTAATTAAAGAACCACCTTCGGCTGGCAAATTCGTTTCCATTCATAAGGAAAGAGCGCAGCTGCAGTACGGCTCATTCAGGAGGGCAGATATGCAGACTCCTGGTTGATATCTGGGGACTGGATCGCTTTGACCTGGCAGGACAGCCTCAGAGCCAGCAACAGGGATAGAGGTAAACTTGGGATGTGTAGCGACATAACAGATGGACTGTCACTCAGAAGTCAGATCCAGCCTCGGGGACGTTGCTCCCCCGTTGCCACCCCTCCCCCCTTTATTCCCCAGCTTTGGGGGGGGGGGGCACAGTAGCGATTGGGATGTGAAGCGATTAAGTATTCTGTGGACGCCTTGCATTCCCCCCCAGCCACCGAAACTTTGTGGTCGGCCTTTTGTCTGATTAATACCTTCGTGTCTTTCACAGCTCCTG
>JAODJU010000130.1:21583762-21628028 GCA_026776725.1 Gnathonemus echidnorhynchus | reverse complement strand
TGTCATCTTTCAAGCGCTGGGGGGGTGGGGGGGACGGGGGTTGAGGCCTCAATTCAGAGCACAGGATGTTTTGTTAAGAGACAGGCTGGTCGTTCCAGTTAGGTGTGCTTTAGTGTTAGAGCACTGTGCGAGAGGATGGGGGAGGGTTGCCACGGGAGACCGAGAATGGTTGAGAAAAGGAACCAGATGTGTACACGGCTGTGTGCGTGCGAGTGTGTCCAAGTCTCGCCCCTTTTACCTTCCTGGAGACATGGGTGACAGCTGGGGACAGCTGGGGACAGCTCCCAAGCAGAGCTCCTTCCTCCTTTTGCAGCTGCTGTAGTGTTTGAGTTGGGGGGGGGGGGGCAGGGGGGGTTAAGAGAGCATCACATCATTAACGACCACGAGGGGAGTTACTCTACAGGAACGTCGTCTGAGAGATCCAAGCCAGACGCCTATTATTTTGAAGGTTTTGATTCCATCATGGCTGCCGTTCTGTGACCTAGGAAAACCATAAGCAGTAGCCCCCTGTCGCATTTCAGACCGCGACCTGAACGAGGCGAGTGCTCGCGGCATCGGTCTTCACGCGGCGTGTCGTCTGCCTCACTCCTCGCGGCTGACATGGCCTAGCAAACTGCCGGCTTGTTAAGCCGATCAGGCAGTCTACATGTATGTCCACGCAAAGCCAGCAACGACAGCCATAAAAGTCTCCAGCTGGCACGTTACAGATGGCTGTCTGCAAAGGTGGAGCTCCTCCTGCTCGTGCAATAAAGTTTCGATGTCTAGATCAGGGACCCCCAGAAAGTTCCAGCTCCCAGGAGGGAGCAAAAATGTGGAGTGTCAGGCAGGGAGATAGGAGGGTGCAAAAACGTGGAAGGTCTGAGGGTTCCCCCACCTTCCCACTGTAACGGTGATGAAATCGGTGGAAGAACACTAAATACATGGCGTGAGGACCACTCTGGAGCGGGGGGAAATAAATAAATAAATATGTGAATGTATTTATGTGTGTTCGTGTTTGTATATGTATATATGTGTGCGTGCGTGTATATATACAAACACACACACACACATACACAATCACACACACAGTCGGGGTGCAGCTGAGAAGCAGCACGGGTGACGGGCTAAGAATGCAGCCAGGGCCAGCGTCCGCACCTGCCAAGGCTGCTGGGGGGTGCAAAACCACCGGGCAGCTCTGCCTGGGCAGCCACCACGTTTTGGGGTCCAGCCAAAGGCCCAGCTGACACGGCACCGATCCGGAGTGGGAACAAAGGGACTCAGCAGATAACTGCCGCTAAATTTAGGGGGGAAAGCGTGTAGGCGAGACCGGGGCGGCCGT
This sequence comes from Gnathonemus echidnorhynchus, assembly GCA_026776725.1. NCBI lineage: Eukaryota > Metazoa > Chordata > Actinopteri > Osteoglossiformes > Mormyridae > Gnathonemus > Gnathonemus echidnorhynchus. The sequence continues at coordinate 21,626,710 of JAODJU010000130.1, read as the reverse complement.
GTTTGCAGGCGCTCGCACCAGCGCAATTTACGGGTTTGCCAGCGGAAGCAGTTCTCGGTCACATGACGGTGAAAATATTTTTTGCCAGGCAGGCCGGACTTAGAAACCTGAACTCCGCGAACGCCGATCCCCGAACGATAGCCAGCGAACTCCACCGGTGCCTAGCGACTCCAAATGCCTTAAAAGCCCAAATGAAACATTAGATTTACCTTCCAGCCGCTGCAGGGTTGCCGAGTGTATGACAAACACATCGGACCTTTGTTTTAACGCCAGTGTGATGCTTCTGGGTTGTGGTTTGCCTGTGTAGGACACACAGCAATGCCGGCAGTGTGAAGGGTTTACATTTCTGAGTAATTACAGGGCAGCCAAAGGGGAATTTGACAATGCTGTCAGCTACACGGGGTAAACAAAATCCATTTTGTTATCCATTTTGTCATCCTCCTGTCTGACTTTTCCGGAAAGATTCAAAAGAGATAAGAGGACAAGCTGAAGTTGAGAGTCCCTGATCGGACCGGAGGAAACCTGAGAGCTGGAGCAGAACTGAATTCCTGCGTCTACATGGAGTCAAAGTGGTTTGGGAGACAGAGGAGCAATTAGGGAGCCCAAGGCGTCTGCAGATTCCCATTGAATTCCTCTGATGAGGCGCAGCGTAAATTAGCGCGGCGGTAACTCGAGAATGCCAGCTGTATGCCGCCATGTTTCACAGCCAGCCGGTGAGAAGACACAGGTGAGGGTCTTATTCTGAAGATGAAAATGATTTTCACATTTTGCCGGAGATGTTCAGCATCAAAATTATACTGCTGATGAAAGACTGAAAAAATTGTAAAATTATGTTGACCTATGGAGCTGGATGCTCTGCCAGTTCAAACTGCGTGCGCACGCACACGCGCATGCATGCACACACATTTGTATTCACATCTTTGTGGGGACCATCCATTCATTATTATGGGCAAAACCCTAATCCCAATAATAACAACCTTAACCTCTATTCAACCCTACCCTTAACCTTAAGTAACTAGACAAAATAAAAGACTTCGACATTTTTAGCTTTTTGATTGCAGTCACTGATTTTCAAAAAATTCAGTTTCCCCTTGTGGGGACTGAAAAAACAGTCCCCGCAATGTAATATATACATAACCTGTCATTGTAACCCTGTCACTGTGAATAACAGGATAACTCAAGCTGATTGTGTAAGTGTTGCGGTAGTTTGTTTTTCAGCTCATGCGTGTTGCTTGTATGTGCCCTGCTCTGGCCCCCATGACTTTAAAAACAAACAGTATCCAGATCCAGTAATACCAAGGCCTGTGTCATATCGATCCCTCCCATGCACCCAGACCCATGAAATGAGGACAGTGGCTATACCTACTGTACATAGCCTTCAGACTAACAAAGGCAGCCAGTTCAACTGAAGCAAGCAAATCAACCAAAACACCCCACCAGTACACCAGAACAACCAGTTCTGCCAATTGCTGTAGCTCTGTGAATCATGTACAGAAACCTCCATCCATCCATCCATCCATCCATCCGTTTTCTGAAACCGCTTGTCCTATTCGTGGGAGGTCTGGAGCCTATCTCAGAGGCTACGAGCAGAAGGCAGGTGTACAGACAAATGGTCCATCAGCAGAATTGGACCCATACCCTTCAATCACCTTCTGAATATCTAGTGGATCTGCCAATGGAACAGTCCGAAGATCAGCTCTGCCATCCACTCTATAAAGCCCCACCCTGGCAGCCCCCTCACCTACTGCATGGGATCAGCCTGTCTGCTACATACACTCTGGTACAAATGGGTTTTAAGGTGGTCATCTCTTAAGGTGGTTTTCTGTGGTGCAATTGTCTCTCTCTCTATGCAGCTGAGTTCCTGCTCAGCCTTGCCAATTACACAGGACTGATGTTCATTTAGATGCCGGCTCCAATCGCCTCTCCAGTCCCTTCCAATTACTCCTTAAAGTCATTTAAGCCCAAATCAGTGCTTGTCTGCTGGGCTAGAATCACTCTGCAAGAAAGAACACATTGATTTTGAAAAGTCTGAGTGGAAGAGGAAAATGGATTAGCTGTAATTGCACAACTTTCAAAATACTGTCAAAAATATTCAGAAAAGTCTGCAAAAATGTGCAAATACTGTAACAAAAAATCAGTAATAAATCTGATTAACTGCAATTTCCAAATTTTCATAGCAAAAACAATGTGATTGCTTCCAAAACGCTGGGTGTACTGAAAGATTATTTTTCTCCATTTCTCCTTTTTTTTAACTTAAAAAACCAAAAAAATGTCTTGATAATGTGGTGGTGCTGTGATGAGCTCCTTCAGGTCTCTCCAAAGCTTTCTTTGAGCTGAAACCATCCCTTGTTTCATTATGTTCATTCATTACGCGCTGTTATTAATCCAAACCTGCGGTTTGTGTACACAAATGCAGATAAGATCTATGCGAATAGATTTTTAAAAAGGATTACAGAAATGAAATTCTGGGCTAGAACAAACGAAGAAACAGATTAAATACTTGAGTGATGGTTGTGCATTAAACACATTGCATTTCCAGGTTTATTTAATTTATAGTTGTTCAGCTGAATGCGGACAAATGCAAAGATCCCAGACTTATAAGTTCAGATGTATCTACTGTTGCAGCCAATTTATGGAGAAAATGTTCAAGTTCATATTAAAACAAAGCAAATGATTTAGTGTAAAAAGGATAGAAAAATGTAAATCCTTTACCATAATAAATAAAAATGACTGGACTGCATAACCACACACACACACACAGTAGCAGTGGTCAGGCACAGTTTAAAGTGGAAAAACACTCAGAGAGTAAACAGACCACAGGCATGCACCACCTGACTCCTGCACAGAGTCACAGATCACCGCTTCAGCTCGCTCGCAGCCCAGCCCTGGGGACAGCGGAGGACTGGCTTCACCTCCACAGAGGCGCTCGATAAGCCAGACCATTAGAATCGATCCTATTTCGGGGATGCATGAGGTTTGTAAACACCGGAAATGTACCCTAATTCTGTGAAATCTGAACAGTTTGTTTAGTTTGAGCAATAGGTTTATTATTGTCATTTCTAGCTTGAAAAAATATAAAATAATCAAGAAGACCTGTGCGTGCACACACACACACACACACACACACCTGCTGTCCACAAGCAGGTGTAAAACAATGTATAACTGGACCTTCCTGCATATGTGGCGAAATAAAAATGCAACGTGAACCAAAGAGCTGCCAACACACGCTACGTCTTACATTACCGCTGAATGGTAACAGTATTTCACTGCAAAATATATATATATATATATATATATATATATATATATATAATGTGCATAGGCTCAGCACACGCTTGGACTCATAGGCTCAGCACACGCTTGGACTCATAGGCTCAGCACACACTTGGACTCATAGGCTCAGCGCACGCTTAGACTCCTCAGGTTTAACAGGCTCTGCTGGACTTCTGGCTCAGTGCAGTGGCATCAAATGACCCCCTCAAATCTCTATGGGTTTTCCAGCCGCCCTCAGAATGATCCCCCAATGTCAATCCGCAATGACTCATCTGCGGAAGGTATGGAAAATACGCCTCACTGCTCCCGTTTCCGAACGGCACCCCGTACCACAGCACAGCTTCCCTTCCCAGACGTCAGTCCGTAATGCTCAGCCGCCGCGGAGCCCTGCCCACCAATCGCCAAGCGTCCGTGTCCCAGCAAAACGTTTATGAATTCGAAGGCTTGAAGCGTGCAGGTGGAAGAGCAGAGAGGGTCAATCCTTCACCCGCTTTGGCGAGACTCAGTACCGGTGGGGACAGATCCCTGCCTCCGTGTTGGATTGTCTCCTGAAGATACCCAGTACTCATGTCAGCGGTTTTTAATCCACAAGAATGTCCTCTGAACTCGGAATCCGGAGCCCGTCAGTGTGGTGCATCCAGAAGTTCTTCCCTAAAAACCCACACTTCCGTTTCCACACTGTTTCTGCACTCTGAATTTTAGGGGAGGCGTTTCATAAAAATGGGGGTTGGGGCGGATGGGTTAGGTCCCGAGTGACGGGGGTCATAAGATATTCGGAACATACCTGGATTGGTCTGGGTTAAGGGCCCAACATGATATGCTTTCATGGGGTCCAGCCGCGCCCCTTGGGGTGGGTTCTGAGAGGCACAAAGGGGCTTCAAGCCCAGAGAGCAGTGGGCAGAACTGTGTACCAGAATGTGGAGCCGTATGGGATTTCCCACAGAGACCTACACGCCTCAAAAAGAGCATCTCCATTACTGAGTGACACACGCCACCTGGCAGAGGCCAGTACCCCAGAGGAGGCGGCCGGCGATTAGCGGCTCTGCCCCAGAGCAGAACTTGAGCCCCTCGGCTCCAGAGGCGGCCCCCAGTAATCCGACTGCGGCCGATCGGCCAGTCGCTCCTTCAGGATTCCCTGCACCTGTCACGGTGTCCCGTCTGGAGGATTCTTCTTATTCCCTCACCAGCAACTCTCGTTCCCCCCTGCCCACCCGCCAGCCCGCCCAGGAGCTTTGAAATCAAAAACGCCCCCCCCCCCCCTCCAGAAAGCGGGTGTCGGGGTCTGCTGATTAAACCAGGGGCAATGAGGAACGAGTTCACAACTCATGGGGCCGCAGAAGTTAATCGTCTCCCTCAGTGTCTCGTGCATTTGCATAATGCAACAGGATGCAAACGAATGCCTCTGATTACTACAGATGTTTTTCCCCGCCTTTTGTGCTGCGATTTGAGCATGAAGGCCGGTGATTGGTCAGTTCTGTGTGTTCATTCGCAACAACCGATTATGCAGGCATGCTCTGGGCGGCCTGGGGTCTTGGGATCGGAGTCCCAGTTTGGACGACAAGCTAGTGCTTCACGGGAGCCTTGAAACGGAGGCGCCGGTTTAGCCATGCGGCGCGTTTGAGAGGAAAGCCCACGCGGACCCGGGGCAGACACGGTGACTCCACATTCACAAAGAGCCGAGGCTGGATGGAAACCCATGACCCGCGGGCACCAGCGGGATTCCCGCGAGCCACAGAGCCGCGGAACTCTGCCTTGGATATCGCTTGAACGTTTTCAGTGGGGGACTTCCTTTCTGACAAACGGGTAAGTGTTAGGCTCCTGAATAAACCTGAACACACCACATGACCGGAGCTGTCTGCCCCGGCCCACCCCCTCCCCATAAAAAATACCCCTAGATAGGATCAGCCAAGGAGGGTCCTCAAGCTTCTCATCCAGGAGCTGACAGCCACAATGGAGCACACTGACAAGATGGCGTGGACCTCTAGCCAAACAGTCCAGGACCCACCAGAGGTCCAGGAGCTGCTACACCCCATTAATGAGTCCTAGTCCCAGTTTCTGATGAGTTTCACAGGCGGACGGCAAACTCCATCGGGAAGAGATGCCGGTATTATTAAAAGTAATTCAAAAGGAGATTAATTCCATTTTCAGATGAGACTTACAGAGCAATTCCATAATGAGATCTATAAACAAAGACCCAGAAATCTGCTTACCCCAGAAAAACCTTAGTTCAAACGTTTTGGTGTCAAATATTTATCTTGGGGAACATTTAATGAATATTTGTATTAGGGAACAAGCGGCTTTTTCTTTTTTATAAAAGACCGCTCTGGTGTCACAATGCGCCGGAGGGCTGTGTGATTTAGAGAGCTGGCAATGATGACAGGTGCTGATTTCAGGGAGAGACGGTAACTGGGAGGGAATAAAACACAAGATGAGGACAGGAGTGAGGTCAAGACACCGACACAGGAGTGAGGTCAAGGCACCGCCACAGGAGTGAGGTCAAGGCACCGCCACAGGAGTGAGGTCAAGGCACCGCCACAGCACCGTGACAAATCAGCTTGTCCTTCTGCAACCTGCATACAAGCCAGTGCCCCCCCCCACCATGTAAAAATACAGGAACAGGGTGTGATAGATCGAGGGACCGCGACGAGTCACAGGCCATATAGCGGATCGACAGGTCAGTCTGAAATATTTCACCCCTGTTCCGGGATGGGGGGGGGGATCCATGGATGATTCTTGTAGGGGGAGAGTTACGGCCAAATGTCAAAAGTCAAGTACCGTTTAGATCACAGACGACCCTTTTTTTTAAATGCAAGCAATTATAGACACTCTACAAGACTCTCCAGCAGTGCACAAAGCAAGCCGTGTGTGTGTGTATGTGTGTGTGTGTCAGAGACTGCCTGTCCTTCTTTAACCTGTACAGTGAGTTACAGTAAGTTAATAGAACATATCTCATCATCAATCCACTACGCTGCCTAAATTTCCTTTGGGATCAATAAAGTATGCAAGTACGCAAGTAAATAAGTATGCAAGTAAGTACATAAATATCCATCTACCTATCCATCTACCTACATGCACCATGGCTCAGTAGAGTAGCCAGTCACAGCCCTGCTCTGCCCCCCACAACTACCCAGCAGATGATTATAAATGCCAGGCATGTTGCAAATAAGCCTAAGCAGACTGCCCCCCTCCCCTTTTTTTTCCAGGCGACCTGGCTACGTAGCCTGTGGGTGTCCCTGACCAGGGACTCATTATGCTAATCTACTTACATAACCAGACTCATTCAATTACCTCTTCAGAATCACCCCTCCCCCACCAAGTGTCCCAACATGCTTTTAGGAAAGAGAACAAAAATACATACAACAAATAAATAAATGAGGTTGACAGAATCGAACTGGACAACACGCCCCAGTTCTGACCCTAAACAAAGGACACTTGGATTGCCATGTGATCAAGTACCATTGAACCTCATGTCATGACCGAGTTCGGTTACTCCACAGCAGTGCCAGGTGGCCCAGAGAAAAGGTATTTGTGACGTGCAGACTGGAGGATCCCTTAAGCTGTATTCATAACAACTGGGTTAAATATAAGTAGCAATCACATACTGTTAATGATTAACTGCTGACATTTTTATTTAATAATTCCTATTCGGTCAACATGGATTTACGAATATGGATGGTAAAATTATTTAACAATTTTAACATTTTCTGTTGTTTTTAGGGGAAATGTCCCCCCCCCCCCCCCCATGTTGTATGTATAAGAACACAGTGGAATTTCGCCCCAGTTTAGTATCTGCAGCCAGATTTCTGCGTGTCTGCCCCTTTCTGAGGCAGGGAGGCTACGAGGGCCGCTGCTGGCTGCCTCATTCAGACTCACTTTGGCTCTTGGGGGAGGCAGGGGGCCCCCGGTGGCAGGGCCGACGCATGGGAAAGCCTCTCCCCCCAGGGTGACATTTACGGCAAGGCCTGTGACCTGTACTACGAAGCGGGGTTACTGGCTTATCGGGGTAACTTGTCGAATTTAAGGTGCCACAGTTTAAATGTACTTCATATTCACTCACTCACATTTTGCCCAGACTACCTTAAATCCGACAAGTTACCCCGATAAGCCAGTAACCCCGCTTCATAGTACAGGCCACTGGGCCGGGCTTTGAAGGGAGATTCATTACGGTGGAAGCAGGACTTTCCGAGGACCTGTGCCACGTCTCTGCGTCCTTAGAGCCAGCTCTGGTGCCCGGGGCAGAAGCATGTAACTGTATCTCTCTGTTACATTCCTCATACACCACCCCCCCCCACACCACTCCAGCAGCAGGCCCCCCAAAATGCCAAAAGCCATGAAGACGAGGGCCCTTGCCTCGCCCACCCTACACAAGGACCAGGCACAGACCCAAGGAGTCCGTCGTCACAGACTATGGGGTTTAATAATGTCTGGGCTCTCCTTATTCGACTTTCTGCAAGGGCGTATGCATATTCGGCCAGAAAGCGGTACTGAAAGTGCCGAGCCAATCAGCTGCGGCTCCTTAGAGGTGTATGGATGCTGGGGGACATATACCAGAAATCAGCTTGGTCTACCTGCCACTTTTTGTGATGCCGTAAAACATGACCAAGAACCATAATAAATCATGGTTTGTGATTTTGCACCTATTAACGCTTACTTTTTCTGAATTTTTTTTTTTTTTTTTTAAAGAAAAACCTTCGGCTGTATAAGGGATCGATTATAAAATAAGCTACACAAATCACAGGGGGAAACATGTGTAATTGTACAGCACAGCAGACCATGTGGTTGAATCAGACATGCCAAGAGACAGCTACATACAAGGTACCTAATCACGCTCCAAGGCGTGGACAACGTCTTCTGGCAGAGGAAGCCCATGCAAATGACAGCATGTCAGCGGATAAACGATGGATGGCTTTGTCCTGGGGCCCGTACTACGAAGCGGGGTTACTGGCTTATCGGGGTAACTTGTCGGATTTAAGGTAGTCTGGGCAAATTGTAAGTGAACGAATATGAAGTCCGTTTAAACTGTGGTACCTTAAATCCGACAAGTTACCCCGATAAGCCAGTTACCCCGCTTCATAGTACAGGCCACTGGAGGGATAGGGAGAGTCTGGACTTGATCTGAGCAGATTATGGAGGTTCCTAATGATGCCTGCAGCCTCCGCATCTGTAAAAAGCTGATGTGTGATTGAGAGACAAATCACCTAAACATCTGGACAGACATCCATGTGATCACCTTCGAGACGTCCTACCCATGAACTAAAGTGCAAGAAAAAGTGAGTTCAAGCCCAGATGTAGAACTGTAAGGAAAATTCCTAACTGGAACAATCCAGGCAAACCTCCACCACGAGTTTTGAAAATTAAATTTTAAAAGTTGTCACCTGGGCTCATTAAAATATAAGTTCTAAATTACCTATGGGGCAAGCAGAATGTTGTGTTAGCACATTTTTGACAGGAAAATAGCTCAAGAATAATTTTGTCCTGACAACAGCAAAATTATTATTTATTGTACTAAGTAGTATACACAAGATGCAAATCAGCAATTACCGAGGAGTCATTACTTGGCAACCTGTCTGGTCCAGGTAATGATAATAATTAAAGAATCTACAGCCCTTTCGCTTATCATTTATGATATCAACACAAAAATATTCAAACAAATCAGGAGGCCGGTACTTAGTACCAGGTTAAGGTACACACAAAAATGAATAAATAAAATCGATTTTAGTATCAACAATGTCGAATAGTTGAGCCTTTTAAAGTTAAAGCCTGAACAAGACAGACGCTGTAACATTAAATGAATGCTTGACTCAAAATATTTAAGTCATTGTATAATGGCTCTTACAGCGCCTTCCGAGGCTAGCACCACTTATTTTCATAATTATTTGTTTCACACAAGAACGATTTGTAAAAATAATTAATTAAAACGCGCATTAGACCAGGCTATGTATGGAATTACTGTTGAGAGGTAATTTCATCTGCACAAATTAAAAAAAAGAAAAAAAAAAAACACGGCAGTATTTCCCGGCAGCGTAACCAGTGAGGAAGGCGCATTAAACGAAGTCGGTGAATTGGGAACCGAGCAAGTAAATAAACAAATAAACAAATAATAGCCGTGCATACATTTTAAAAGCACAGAACCGACGTTTTGTCTTTGTTAATGAGGGACACCGGCAGCAGGACGCAAGAGAGCAAAAGCACGGATCTGACGCGCCAGTACGTGAAGTGACGCCGCGGCCTCGTGAGCCGGCTGGTATCCGGTTACCGGCACAAATCGGGAGCTACGACGGAGCACCCGGGAAAGCGGGACCAGCGCTGATCCGTGTGTTTTATGATCTCCGTGCACACCGGTTTTGCATATAAATTTTATAAATCTGTTTTCAAAATGTCTTTTATTGCAAAGAACGTGAGTTGATTATTATTATTATTATTATTATTATTATTATTATTAAGACTACTTGTAACCAGAATATACATAACATTGAGTGGCCTTATCTGATTTATTTACTCGCGAAAGTCAGAGTTAATCAAATAACTCACGGCCATGCGTATGTGTGTAGCCTACAAATATAAAAACGCCGTAGACGATCCTTCGCCTTCACATGGCTGGCGGGGTGCAGCGTGTGACACGGAGGGACCTGGAGATCCTACAGGGACTCAGTCAGAAGAGATCGCACTTCCCCTTCATGCAAATTGGCATCTCTTCGGTTATTCGCGGCCAAATAAATAAAATGAATAATCTGCGGATTTAACGCATGGGCAAGGTGGGTCTGAAGAGAGGCGACTGGCAGCAGCACTAATTGAAATTTAGCATGGGGGGGGGGGGATGCGCGGGCCCGGAGCAGATTACGGTTTGAATGCGGCTGGGCTCTTTGTGTCGGCTGGCTTGAGGGCGAGCCGGGCTGCGTCTGGTATCGCCCGCGGTCCGGGAGGCTCCCGATGCGACCGGCCTGGCCGCTCCGCCGCCCCTAATCCCACTTCAGACAACGCCGTGCAGCGATTCGAGCAGAAAATATGTCTGTAAAAACAGGGGCGAAGCGAATGATTGTTGAGATGAATTATATATATATATAAAAAATTAATACGAGGGGAAAAGGAAACGGTTAAATGCTTCCATTTGCATTTGAAAGCGGCTTGCCAGAACTTGGCAGAAAAATGAATGAAAGCGCCGGACTTGCTCAAACAGGCAGATAGGTTACACAAGTCATTAAAATGTATATGAAAGGCGTGTGTTGTTATTGGGACGCTGTTTTTAAACATGGACTAAATATGCTTATAAAGCATAAATGAAATGTAAACAGAGCAAACAGTAAACCACGGGGATTTCTAACAGCCTGATAGCGTTATACGCAGCCTCCCGAAATTAAAACGGAGATTTCTGGGTCGTTTCCCTTTAGTAAGAGTAAATCGGGAGTTTTCCATTTATTTTTTATTATTGCCTTCTGTGCTGCCTTATATGAACTAAACATTAGTACAAGCGAGTCGGAAGACAGACTCCGGCTTTTCACGTTCACCGATGGTGCTGTGAATGACTATTATAATAGATGCAGTTTAACAACTGCGCGTCAAAACCGAAGGTCCACCTGATGATCGCTGTGAGAAGTGTCTGGGTGTCAGCTTTTGCGTCGACGCCGTTATTGGTTCTTTTTTGGGGCATGGAGATAAACTATTTTATCTGTAAAAGGCAGACCTGAGGCGAATTGCCTTCCAAGTTATCTCGCACACCTCCAAAGCGGAGGGCAGGCGCGCACGGACAACAGCGGCAGCGGGAACAGGAGAGACAAAGGCTTCGGGATATATGTATAAAAAGAGGTGGCATCCCTGTGGGTCCTGCATTCCAGATGGAAGAAAGCGCCTGAATGAATGTAGAGAACACAAAACGGGAGTAAAATGAATTCACACGAACAAGTGGGCTTTTTCAATGCCTAATCTGCTGTTTAAAATGATTTCGAGTCAGTCAGGCATGAAAGAATTGCAGTTTTCCATTTTTTTTTACCTAAAAAATTGTACCCACGGAAAATATTTTTTTTAGAGAAAGCATTATATTAATAATACTAGATTTATACAACCAAGGAGATTTCTTTTTCATGCATCCAAACTCAATGAATTTGAATTTCATTTAAAACGGTGGATGTTTTTGTACGTTTCATATGCAAAGAAAACGGCAAAATTTGCAAGTGTTTCAACTCGTACAGCACCAGGACCATAAACACCGAGACCCGCTGAAAAGATTATTTCTGGAGGTCAGAGGAATGACACAATGATACATAAACGACACAGGGCACTATGCAGTCTGGACTGGAGTGCGCACCAGTATGAACCAGTATAAAAGGTTTACAGGACCTTCAGACGAGTTCCGCACTTTCAAACTTCCCTCGCTGTTCATCAGATGATAACAAAATAAGACCCCCCCCCAAAAAAAAAAGGTGGGGCTCCACCTGGCTGCTGCTCATTTCACAGAGCCAAAGAGGGGGAGGCAAACAGATAAACAAGGCCGCCCACTGCCAACAAGAAAACGGACCCTACACCACGGGGCCCTCTAATTTCATTAATTAAGACGCAGGAGTTTCACATCACGCGGGACCGTGATTAAAACAGAAGAGCAATTTATTACCACTTAGCGACCGACTGAAAGCGCCTAGCGGATGGGCAGAGCGATCTGAAAAGGGAAGACGGCTATTTAATCAGCGGAACGCTACATACGAATGTGCTACTTTAATTTGCAGTCCTTGGATATCTGAAGGGCAGGCCAAACAAATACGCAGGCGGGATTGTTGTGTTTCTTTTCGGTCGCTAGCTGAATAAAATCAGCCCATCACTGTGGAAAAAAAACTCCAGCGGAAACGAAGGAAGATGCAGGTGGTCCAGGCAATGTCGCTGCTGGCAATTACAGACCCATCAACGCAAACTTAATGGCTTGAAAAGAACTTACTACCTTGTCGGGTCATGTGATGTAAAAACCATCAACATAAATCAACTTAAAGTCTTTAGCACAAGACCAGATAACTTGAGGAACTGTTCATGCACAGAACCTCCACATGCATTTTTTTTTTTTTTTTTTGCAGATACTTTTGTCCAAAGCAAATAATAATCACAAAGATGCAGAGAATGAGTGTGTATTTTTTCATATTCCTATCAATTTGCAGATTTATATCTTCTATATATATATATATATATATATATATATATATATATATATATTGCATGCATTTTATAGAATACTGGTAATATGATACAATTTTGAATATACTTAAAATCATTAAAGGTTTCTAGGGGGAAATCCTGCACATGGTCTAATCCAAAAGCCTGTTTTAAGATGATATTTTCCATGTCTGTTTACATGAACCACGCCATCTTTGGATAAGCAGAATACTGAGCAAATATATCTTTTGGCTAATACTCTAAAATTCAGCTTAAAAATACTGTTTATACAGAATTAACATTTTTCTACAAAGACGTTCTATAATGTTTTACATATTTTACTTCATCACTGACAGAAGCTGAGCCTGACCTGAGAATTTCATAAACACGATAAAAAAATAGCAAAATGCCGAAAGCCGACTTCATATCCATGGATTTTTTTTTTTTTTACACAGCGTGTGTCCATCTTCCAAAGATGTGTAATGAACCTATAAACCAGTTCAAAAGCACTGTAGTTAAACTGGTAAAAAAAAATTGCCTGGGAAACATCCTGCCTGCTCTGCGACTTTTTAACATGAAACTGTTATTTGATCTTTATTCATCTGCTTTCTGTGCTGGAGAGCAGTAAATGACTAATCACACTTGAGGCTAGGCCTACTCAGGCCTACCCCCCAGTCACGGCGCAGGGGGACACAAAAGTATTAAATTTTTTATTTCTTAATGCCTGGTGAATTTCATGAAGCAAGCATTTTTTTTAAGTACCTATGAAGATGTTTTAAAAACATTCAGTACATTAACAAGGCAAAGTTTTTAAAAACCCAACCACCCCTTTGAGTTAATGCCTAATCAGTTGCAAGAGGAAAAATTACTTTCAAAAATTTGTTTTGCCTAATAAATATAGTGATGACATCAAAAGGGTATGTTTGGTGAACAACAAAGATATACATTTGCTGGGAAAAGTACCAGTCGCGATTTCGTACTGCAACAATCCTACACCAACCTGCGGCATATTATTTTATTTGTATTTTTTTCCTGTTGCTGTCATAGTGATCTATTGTGAACTCTTGATATTTAATAGAAAGCTGAGGTGCTGTAGTTTGATTGGACAGTTAGCTAGGGTGATATTGACGAGCAGAGGGGCGGAGTGGGTGAGTGACTGGCGAGATACAGATGGGCAGCAGAATGACGTTAACTCGTGATTGCGTCGAATTTTGCGTGCTCAATAGCATTATATTTTCAGCTGATGACTTTGACAGAGCCCTATTTTTGGCCACCTGCATTATCGGAAAAATCAAAAAGGCTACTATGACACTGAGTAATGTACTTCAACATATTTTGTTCACCATAATAAAAAGGAAAGTTGCCCCAACAGAAACAAATGGAATAATATTCCAATACATTTCATATAGCTGATATTTAATGAACAGATTCATTAGTAGTTATGTGCTCCACTGCTCACAAGTGCATCGTCTGTCTATACGTGAGATTCTAGCCACCACAAATATTGTTACAAAAGCCAATCCTACAATGCATTTGGCGATGGGTCAGAATTAGCGAAAAAGGTACTTGTGTACCAATATCATTTTAAAATGAAGAATTAAACTTCAGAGTCCAGAGTTATGTCGCTTCTATGTTTGATAGAGATTTGACTTTCAGAGAGAAGGAGCCTTTTCACACGAGCAACTTACCGTTTCCATCAAGTGGCTTGAGAATAGAATTATCCACCAGTTTGCTACAAAAAGGGTGAAATTATTGAGAAGGCTCATGCATTTTTTTCTGAACAGGTCTACATCATGAGAAGGATAAAAATGGAATCGTATGGATTCCCCCCCCACCCCCCCAGATCATCTTCCCAACATTTAGCAAACATTGACTAAGGACATGTTTACAAACTTTAACCATGTTATGCCTGGGAGGGGGACTTAGTCATGGCACCGGTGGACATGAGCAAACACTGACTTCTCAGAAAGATCGGAACCTCTCAACAACGAGTATATGCACACTACTCAAGCTAACATCAAGGATTTAGTGGAGATTCCTCCAAAAAAAGATAAAATAGAAAAATCGTGCGATTAATATTATACAAAATCAAATTTAGAATACATGAAATCATCTGAAAATTAAAGCCAGAAATGATGTCTGATTCCCTCGGATGTGAACAAATTTTAGTGAACAAAAAAAATCAGAAGAAAAGAACCTGTACAAAACAAAAATCAGTAGGCCTAACAGTACACAAAAGAATAATTTGTTTTTTCAAATCACTAATTACAGGGTAAAGATTGTAATTAGTGCAAAAAAAGATTTTAACACAATAAATAAGGGGGGGGGGGTTATATGCCACCATGTAGGTTTAAGACAAATTTAACAGCTTCAGTAGGCATCACAGAAACTGGTCTAGGCATTAGCTGGTCATTAAAATTATAAAGAAAGAAAATGAGAGAAAATGTTCTTGGTGCCGATATCCAGTCTCTCTCCCTCCTTCTCCTCCCTTATAAATCAGCGTATTTATGAAAGTTTCACGGCATTGCCAGACTTCAAGCAACTGCTGGTTACCTGATGAAAACATCTAGGCCGTAACAGACCTTCAGCACATCAATCAAATCTTCAAAGGAAATTTGATATATGACATTATCTGCCGTAATATGAAAAATAATATTTCATGCATGTTTAAAATATCCCCGCGACCCAGTCGGAAAAGCGGGTTGGAAAATGGATGGATGGATGGATGGATGTTTAAAATATATAGTTGTGCAACTTGTGAATCCTGGGTGCCCCTTATACATTCCTTGAGGTGCACCTAAAACTTAGAAAATTAAATTCTCCTGTTTTTTCATTTATTTTTTATTATTAATAACACATCCATAAGTGTTCTATTCCCATTAACCATGTAACCAGAAAATTAAGCTACCGTCAAACACACGCTACAGTATATGATGGATTTGCAAAAGTACTGCATAATATATTTAAATTTTCGAGATGCTC
This sequence comes from Gnathonemus echidnorhynchus, assembly GCA_026776725.1. Taxonomy (NCBI): domain Eukaryota; kingdom Metazoa; phylum Chordata; class Actinopteri; order Osteoglossiformes; family Mormyridae; genus Gnathonemus; species Gnathonemus echidnorhynchus. The sequence goes on along the minus strand of JAODJU010000130.1, from coordinate 21,611,323 downwards.
TGCTTAAAAAAAAAAAGAATAAGTAAACGACTGGAAAGCCGCATGGCCGCGACGTAGATCCAGACATTTCGAGTCTGCAGCCGTACGAATGCGGAGGCATGCGTTCGACGCCGGCCTGCGCTTCAGCCGGGCTGTGTGGGGGGGCTGAACATTTGCCGCAAGTGTGGAGATGCGAAGACGGGCTCGTCCTACTGTCACCGGCCCGTTAAACGCACTTCAGTGGAGGATCGCCTCCCCAGCTGACTGCCAGCCGCCGCGCTTACAGGCGAAGCCGGTCTCTCACAGCAAAGGCTTCCTAACACGCAGATGCGCGTCTGCATAAGTGTACCTACTTTTATCTCCAATGCACTTATTTGTAGACGGTAATATCACAGTCAGAGCTCGTCTGGCCATCAGTCTCACCGTGACACAACAGCGGTGTCGTCTACACAAGGGTTAAAGCAGGGATGGAAGAACCACACGCAGATGGATTTAAATTATTTCACGTAGCCAAGCACCCTTCGGCTTTGAACTGCGACTTGTTACGGCACACCTTTTAATAATTTTATAGTGAGGAAAACAATGCCACATTGTCCAAAAGCCCGGTTACTTTTTTTTTTTTTTTTACCTCTTGGGGTATAGGTATGTATAAGAATTTGTGAAAGTACAATTGATTCGTTTTAAAACCCGGCTCTCCCTTTATTGTAAAGCGATGCATCTCGTACCTGTGCGAATGAAGAGAACCTGTTTGGTGCATTCCTCATCAAAAACTGATGCATGTTTTTTTAATAACCCACATCAATATCGCAACACACCAGCCCCTTAAAGACACATTTTCCCCAGCTTGCAAATAGCACTGATTTCTTTCTCCACACCCTACGGAATGAGATTTTGCGATCAGATATATTCGCACGTTCTGTGAAACGCTTCCTAAACACAATGGGGGGGAAGAGACCGTCTTACCTTCTACAGCAAATGCTGCGGGTATTATCCATAAAATCCATAAGGTATCCATTACTGCATGGGGTTTCTCAGGACAGAAATATACAAAGCCCAGACATTCAAATAAAAGACGTGCAGACAGCCATTGACCATAGGACTGTATATAGACGTATGCAGCCTCTTGCGAGAACAGAATGAAGCGATTCCTCATAGAAGGAGAACAAAAATACGAACCAAGTTTGGGCGAGACCAAAACGACCCAGACAAAGGGGGGGGGGGGGGGGTTGCCACTGCCTATCCGACCAGACCTAATCTATACGTTTGTGGCATGTCGTACACGTCACGTTTGGGGGAATAGAGCGTAGCATGCACTAAAGTCATTCGTTTCAAAACCCGGGTGCAACGCTGGCTGCGCCTCGGATTTCTGCTGGCTTTCAACATGGAGAGATGGATGATGGGGATGGGAATGGTGATGGACGCGCACCCCATTGAAATGTTCCAGTTCCTCCACCCGCTGTCAATCAGGCAGATAAAGAAGTGGGGGGTTTCCAGTTCATCAGTGATTGTTACTTCTAAGGAGTTTAAGGACCAGGGGCATGAAAAAACGAAGTACGGACAGACTTTTCAAGTATGTAAAATCTCCCTGTTATCGGGGATTTAACTTTTAAGGAGCCGTGTTATATATTACTTTTTTCCGGGACTGTTTTTGTTCCCCTTGTTTTCTTGACAGGTGAGAAGTGATTTGCGCGGATTAAGTACAATGTAGCACCTAAGAGATCTCGAAACTGTTAATCCACAGATTGACCTGAATGTGAAGCCGTGACAGAAGCCGGTCTGAATCGCGATCCCCATACCTATCCCGAATACTCCGTCTCTGATGAAAATTCGCGTAAGGTAGCTCTGGTTTATTAAGGTATGTATTACGTGGTTTAAGTCGATTAATACGACTAAGCCGATTATTCGTCACATAAGCCTACAATTAGCAAAGACACACTGCGATTTCTCGGCCAAAACAAGTCGGAAGTAGTTTACAAACAAGTGGATTAATTGTAATGCAAGACGAGGAAACATTTCCCCTCTGACATGAGAGTACAGCTCTCTGCCTGTATGTACGGAAAAATGTTATTCATCAGACGCTATTTGTGCACCGTGGCTCATAAAATGCAGGTGCGGGCTGTTTAATTATCTTCTGTATTACACACCCAATTAAAGCCTCCTATGATATTTAAAACAGGTCTTAAAAACTGTTGCCACTTATACGGAGTCAGAAAACAATGCACTAAGCGAGGCGATTTCTGAGTTAAAACAATAATAAGAATACTTTAAATAAGAATACTCTTACTTTCTTGGAGGGAAAGTGCAGAAAGTCCCAGTCATAGACGACCCGGGAGCTTTTATTTTATTTTGTTATATTTACGTTGTTCCGTTTTTTTCTTTTCTTTTTTTTTTTGTACAAGAATGAAGAATTTTGGCTAAATTTAATGAAATAACTGTAAGACTATAATTTAGGATCCATTTAAAATTATTAGAGTTGAAGTTATTAGAAAGTAGAAAGTCTGACATTTCAAATTACAACTAAATAAAAATGAATAAAATATGCAAAAACACGAAACAATGAATAAGGAAGGTCAACAGACTTTCTGTTAGTTTTGATTTCTAAATATTATTTGTCTCACTTGTACATCGCTTGGATAATAGCATCTGCTAAATAGATACATGTGAATAATTAAGTTGAATTTTAATTGCAATTATTTCCCCACCCAGAATAAGTCGTTTTAATATCAAAATGTAATTTTGTAATGTAATAACATTGTGGAGCATTATATAAGCATAAAAATGTTCACAGATCAAGTTATGCATCTAGATACATGGTTCATGTGATTCACAATGACAGGCTTCCACAAATTGTGTGTGTCTGTATGTATGTGTTTGTGTGTGTGTACACATATAGCATTAATCAGTTTTAATACTCAGTCCTAATGATTTATTTTACAGCTATAATTACCAAATGTTAGTGATTGTTACTTTGACCTATTGACCTATTATTATTACTACTATTAGCAAGCAATGTTGTGTTTCTGCTACTATCAGCTACTAACAAACAATGTGCCTGCATCTGAATACTTACACTATGTAAGAATCGCATAATGTGATAGGTGTGGAAATGGCACCCATTCAAGAAATTCTTGTTTCATTCCTATTAATCATCAAAAAACTGAGCTGAAGTTTGGTGTCAGGCTGATTAACAATACTTGTCTTTACGTGATCAGACACTGCACTGAAATAGTAGGACTGGGCCTCTTCTTGAAACCAAAACACACGGCCATCTTGGCTGAAACAATATTCACGTCCCGAGCAAGATGCCGTTCCTCGTTTGCAGACAGGTACGAGGCCCCCGGTGCTCGCTTCCGAGGGGGGGATCGTTTTTTCACAAAGTAATTGGAGCAAAGAGAAATCCTACAATTAGTTCCCATGTCCTAAAACCCGGTGCTGGTTTCCTTGAGATTATTCAGAGCAAACTGCTTCCACATTGCGATGACTTTATCTTGCCTGGCAGGGTCTCGAATGGTAACAGGACGTATAGAAATGCACAGTCCAGAAATAGAAATGCACAGAAAACACACACACACACACATATTTCCTTTTTGCTTGTATGTTTTTCGAAGGCTGTTTTTGTGCACTATGGATCTTCTGACCAAATCAGAAACAGCTTTATGGATATGCACTATTTTCTAATACTGTAGGAATGCAAGTACAGTTACCAATTTAATATTGTATGCATACACATACACATTAAACTGAGGTTCATATTCACCTTTTACATCGCATTGCATTTAATTAAGAATTTGTGTTCATTTATGTAATCGCTGTGATTCTATCATTTTGATGTTGTTGCTAAAGAAGTATTATGTTAATTCATATTCCTAGACTTACACAAAGCATTTAATATTTATGGATTTAAACATTCTAACGTTCTATTGTAGATTTTTGAGCTGATTCACAATTGATGGATTAAACATTATAAACAATTGTTTGTATACAAAAGCAGTAATGTAAGTCATAATCATTTAGTCATTGTTGCAATCAAAATAGCACTTGGATGTGTCATAAAGTGGCAGGTCATTTGTAAAACCCGTGTTTTTCACTTCTGTAGCAAACTTTGTATGTTTATACAAGTGGAAAGACAAAATTTAGCCCCAGAACCATATTGAATTTACCAACTTTCTAAGGCTTGATGCAATTCTGCTACTGACGTTCACTTTCATTTTAACCTACAGCAGTTTTTTATTCCTTAGCATGAATTACAAGGTGAGATGTCTATGCAAAATACATGTTATACAAAAGTAAATGCGAAGAGCATGAAAGCAAAAACAGCAGTTCTAAAACTTGATCTTTTTATTTGCGTAAAAAAAAAAAAAAAAAACGGTTAGAAAACTTTCTTTGAGGCAATAGCATATAAAGTATTACAGCAGTACATCTCAGACACATCGGAACAATCGGAAAAGCAAAGTACGGATGATTATGTTAAAGTTACAGAATAACAAATAGATATTTAATGCTGTACTTTAAATGTTGAAAGTGAGAAATACATGTATATCTTTATTCACAGATGAAAAGAAAACAGTTATTTTTTTCCTCCACTCGCACTCAAATTAGTTTAACTTGCACAAAAATCTGAATGTCCAGATCAGAGGGAGCCACTGTCACTGCTGTTTACAAAGCGTGCTGTTGTGCATCTCCTGTCGGTACTCGATGATAATTCGAAACATAAACAAAGCTCATGTAATCTCTTCAGCTAGCTTAGTGTAAACCAGTACACTAGCGGTAACGTGATTAAACTGGTGTGTCACTGTATTCGCACCATGCAGTGACGTATTCTCCAAGTTGGAGCTGGTTTTCTTGTTATGAAAATAAAAATGTGACCATGAGTGGTAAGTGGGAGGAAGAAACTTTAAACTCCTCTTCCTTTGTCGAGCGGAATATTGATTCATAAGTGACCCTGGGCTGTCACTATTGGTTGGCGGGAATAAAAAATAAAAAAAAAGAAGACTAAATTTATGGTGTTAAATGTGCCAGGCCACAAACAGAAATCTGGAAATTCTTTTAAGCAGTATAAAACCGATTTCCCCTCTCTGCAGATGTTAGGGTAATCCTAAGGATTCTGGGAAGATGCTGAAATATGAATGGGGAACAAAAAGGGAAGGAGTTTATCCGGATAACTCGGGCGTCCAAAGAGGGACAATCTGCCAAACAGGCTCGGACGGACTCCATGACCCTTTCGGGCCACTAACCAAAAACCACCTATCCTGTATTGAATTTTTTTCCCCCCGCCATGTTGTATGGAAGGGCGCAGTAAAACTTCAGCATTTGGCTCACTGCTACTCTGACCGTTGCTGAAATGGAAAAGTATTTCAGGCAGTTGCGATATGCAGCACTGTGCTGAGAACGGCCATAGGAACCTGAACACCTGAATGATGGCAGATATTTGAAGCTGGAGTGGAACTTAGCGAATCATTATGTATAATTCGATCAGAGAGTAATATGGGCTGTGGATGCCTCCCCACATAGAATTTTAGGACATTGAGCTAACATCTGCCACCAATAGGACTAAAGGATAGTTAACATCAGGCTCTGTGATTGGACACATAAAATGATGCAGTGATGACAGTTATCCACAAATCTGACACGTAACACATTTGTAACTTGGGCAGTTCCTTGTTACTTTCAGCTGCGGCCGAGGTATGCAGAGTTATAATATAATCAAACCACAAATACGATTAATTTACTCTCTCAGTAAACAGACCACAATTACATTTTCTGTTCCAGACTCAAGTGAAGGGAATTCCAGGGTAATCCTGAGTGCTGGAAAGCAAGGAAATCAAAATGGATAAACTCTTCAAAATCTCACATAAAATCATGTCATTATTGCCGCCATAAATGACTGAATATGGACGGACTGTCTGGCATAAAACCATTTAATTGTATGGCAAGAACTTGGTGGCTGTGAGCCCTCTTGCGTTCTGACGATCAGTGACACTTAACACATTAGCCAAACAGTTTTCTTTCATCATTGAAATTCTTCCTCTTATTCCAGGAATATTGTTAACACCTTTCTGACGTCTAGCTATTTGTTAAAACTTGTTGTCCAGTTTGCCTTTTCAGTGTTGATTTCCAAAGTAACAGATTACAGAGTAATGTATTAATTTCTACGAATAAGTTGAAATACCTGCTACGCTATAGAGTACCGGCATGTTGTGATTACAAGGGTGGTTTTACAGGCTATCAAATGAAGGGTGAGTTGTGTTTGAGGTAGTGTGATATGTACTCTGATTTGGCCTGCGGTGAGTTTGTTTTAAAAAAAAAAATCAATGAAAAGTAGGCCAGAAAAAATGTACTATTTGTATTCTGCTTTAGTGTCTTTTTTGGTTCTTCTGTTTTTTAATTGGTGTTTTTCCAAATATGGATAGAAAGGCAGACAACAGAATGGAGAGACATATTTGCAAAAGGGAAGCCATAAAGATGAAAAGGCAACACCTCTGCTTGCTTCTGAAGGGGTTAAGGGAGGAATCATTTGCTTATTAAATCCTAATCAGCATGAGGATAGAACCGGTCAGGCATGTAAAAAACACACACGTGCACATTCAGAGGACAGTGGTAACTCACAGGTCTGAATGCAACCTGGATAATGTGACAGCGACTGCAGTTTCACAGTCAATAAGAATCAGAAATGAACCTGGGAGTTAAATCCATTTAATCTATCCACCATTCCAAGAGTGATTATTAGCTGTTATTTGTTATTTAAAAAACCAAACTGACATAAACCTGATTGACAGAATTTTAGCGTATGAATGCAATTCAAACCTCCCATTAACTGAAAGCAAATATCTGTCAGATGTTTTAAGTTGTTTTAATATACAGCCGCGCTGCAGCTTCTCGGCACAGAACCGGTCCGGATTACGCTCCGTCAAACAGAGAGCCTGTGTGACGTCCACACCCAGCTCCATTTGGCCGTGTAGCTTCGAGACATACAGTGACGTTCTGAAGGTGCTCATGAAGTGTGATCTGTTCTGCATGCAGGTAATGCAGCTGAATCAGAGGACGTCTGTAAAAGGAAAAGTAATAAGAATTAAGTCCCTTGAACAATTTTGCATGTTGTGACAATTTTAGAGGGTGTGACAGACAAAGTGAGCCAAGCCAGGGTGGTCAGGTGTCCATAGGAAAAGTTGGAATATTACCATTAAACTGTAATTTGTGACTTTTGGTGATTAAAAATCAAATTCATTACATTTATTTTGTTGTCCCTTTAAGAAGGAAGATCGTTCTTAATTAGCAGTGAACAAAAAAACAATAACAACAGCGATGACTCATCGTTCCTGTTGTATCATGTTTAGTCATACGCATGAAAGACAACTTGGAAATGATTAGGTACTGAATTTAGAATGTAATGTTTTACTTTCCTCTTGCCGTGAGAAGGAGCGTGACCTCGGTAAGTGAAGGGCTTGGCTTGGAGGCTTTGAGGCCTGCAGATCCCTGCGGAATCAGCCATTTGTCAGCGCGGTGCTGTGGAGGTTTAACAGAGATATTCTCAGCAAAGATAAATGAAAACATGAGGTTACAAAAAAAAATCTTCCTCTTCAAGTCACCTCGTATGATCTCAGAGCTGTATGACTAGGGATCTAGAATGTAATATACATAACTTTTATTTATTTACCTTGTAGAATACTTTATCAGTTAGAAAAATAAGTGTTATCAGTTTAATGCTATAGATTTTATATATACATAAAATGCACTGTGTATGTACATTTTTCCCTTATTGTTATGCAGTTATACGTCCATCCATCCATTTCCTGAAACCGCTTAATCCCAACTGGGGTCGGGGGGGGGGGGACTGGAGCCTATCCTGGGAACAATGGGCACAGGCGGGAACCAACCCTGGGCAGTTGCCAACACACTGCAGGGCACACACACACACACACACACACACACACTACTACAGGGCCAATTTAGACTCACCAATCAACCTAACCTGCACACTTTTGGACTGTGGGAGAAAACCGGAGCCCCAGGCAGAAACCCACACGAACACGGGGAGAGTGTGCTAAGGACCCAGGACTGAAACCAGGACCTCCTTGCTGTGAGGCAGCAGCGCCAACCACTGCACCACTGCATGCAGTTATACACTAACATCAATAACAATAATATATTAACGATATATTAAATGTAAAACCATAAACAAATTCATAACAGACACGCAATACTTTAGTTTTTTAACTGCATGCCTATCGTTTACCGTTAAATTGTATACTTTTTGTGTTCCTTGTTCTGATCGTGTTGCTAAGGTATCTAATGTGTGAAATCTAATGAGAATTTTGAATCTCACCTGTTCCTCACCCTGGTAACTAGGTAAAGCAGTGTTTACATGTCTGCGGTTGCCATGCAGCACAATAATCGTACTGATCCATCCCTTAATAACCCAGCGCAGCCCACAGGTCGGCATATCAGACTCCAACACCCCAACCCTCTAAACTTAAGCTGCTAAAAGTTCAGTATGACATGTGCAAACATTCCAATAAAATAAGTAAAACATTATATTTTTGACATGCTTAACAGCATAATTATTTACATGCAGCAGCATAGAGTTATTGTGTAGTTATATTTAATGTTTGGGAGACATTTTTGCCATTTTACAAAAGCTTCAGTATTAATTTTTTCCTCTTGGCTGAATCACCCCTGAGCCATTAATGCATGCGGTCTGCATCGCTCCACACTGAAACCCTCTCAAACAGATTTCCCTGCAGACCAAATTCAGAGGTAGATGAATAAAACACATTATGATGCAATTTGTAATTCTGGGACTAAAACACTGACGGGGCATTTCAGCCCAAATCAGTTAGTGGCTTTAATGCTCGTCCTCCACTGGGGAATTTCCAGGAAGGCGCTACGGCGCGTGTTAAAATGCGGAGCCGGCCAGCATTCTTACACGTACGTGTATTTCGGACATACGTGCCCTGGATAGCAGAGGAACCAGAAGCAGATGGGCTTTACAAAGCTTTCTGAGGCCCTTCTTGATAAGATAGATCTCCTTGATCTCCAGGCCGGGGTCCTGGGCATGGTCTGGCTTTTCTTCACCTCATACTTTCGGATAATGAATGACTATTAAAGGATTATCCGTCTGTGGGGGCTGCCTGGCTGAGTTTGACAACGTAAGGAGTTTAACACATTCCCAGTATTCCGTGGCACCGGCCCACTGGGTCACAGAGACAATCTGCTCCGGGTGGGAGGCTCAAGGCAGAGAGCACAGTCCTTTTCCCAGTAAACCCAGCAGCTGAGGCTGAGACACATTCCGGGGGCTGGAAAAGAGGCCGACATGGGAAGCCGAACTTGGGGTCAGCCCCCACCGTGAGTGGTAGACAGCACCCGCTTCTCGATCTATTGTTATTGTCAGATAAATCCGATGTTATTCTTCCGAGTTTTTGTTTTTCAATGTATTTTAGTGGATGAAGTTTGGAGAAGTTGCGGTGAAGAAACAGCCATGGATTTCCTTCCCACCCCTGGACCAGGGGTGCAGATTTGGGTCTGGATTGTAAGGGCATGTCTCTACCAATTTTATGGGAGTACTGTGTGTGTTTAGGTGGGGGGGGGGGGGGTGAGGGTTGGGGGCTGATTTGGTCCCTACCAATGCTGAAACCGAATCTTGGTCCTTGACCCAACACACACAGACACAATGTTAACATATCAGTTATAAACATCTCAAAGCTATACACCAAAATATACCACTGTAGTCAGGCCGGCTGAGTCTTATCTCTCCTAGTCATACCTTCTAAGCTTCTCGACTCTACGCCGATGATCACAGGCCAACAAACCTGCATTTTATATAATTTCCATTAATTAATGTGATTTCCCTACCCACTTGTCCTATGCAGGGTCACAGGGTTGTATCATTTTATTATGCTTCATTATGACGTTTTATTTTTTGTTTCTGTGATATTGCGTATTTCTGTAGGCTATACGTATATACGCATATCTTAATCCAGTGTCTGTGCTGCACTGGCTGTGTTAGCCAATCACGTGAGCGGAACAGCATCCAGTGTCGGGGCAGATGCTGGCTGAGCCCCCGTCGACCTTGAAGCGTTTACCGCTCTGGAAGTTAACAGTCAGATGCCCTGAGTCTCGTCGAAGCTGAGCTACTTTGCACAAAACCTGGGGGTTTTAACGGTACGATCGCACCTGCTCGTCATGGTAAAGAACTGACGAGCATCATTTGCATTAAGCTGCAGTCAGACCAAAACCAGCTTGAGGGTTTAACTGCTCAGAAACTGACATTGTGTGATCATTTCAAGTGTAAATCAGGTGTTTCCAAATACACAGAACATGCGAATGTATAATAATATAATAAATGTCACAATTCTTTTTATGCAAAATTTCAGTGCTGGTGGTAATTTTCCCATTATGAAAAACTGAATTAAACGAGCTATTCATCTCTGTTAAAAGGGCGGTGTGATGGAACATCTTCAACATTGCAGGCTAACTGCTCATAACTCCGGCAACTGGTTTTAAAATACCGGAATTATCGGAAACAGACACGTTCTTGTGGGTTTCTGAGGATAAAAACATTGGCGTCTCTCTGACAATGTGGCCCGGCTCCTCTTCCCGATGTCATGTCGGACAGAAACCGCAGGCAGGGAAGCGCCGCGGTGCGGGACGGGGACGCCGATGGCTCGCTGACACACGCAGGCGGCGCAGCCAGAGACCCTGAAAGGCTGCTCCCTGGGAAGCCTGAGCAACTGTCATGTACTTTTTATCATAACTGATCTGGGACGTTAGATGAAGGGATTTCTGTATTAGCGGGGAACGTGTCAGATAGGGGTCATGGGAGATTGCCAGTTCCGCTCCACAACGCAATGGTAAAAAAAAAAAAAAAAAACGTTTGAAAAAATAAGCAAAGGTCAGTGATTAATTACTATGCTCCGTGCTACCGAATTGAAATTCAATTTTTTTAGTAATTCCTTGAAGCCCAAATGCAGTACGTAGAAGCTTTGAGGGGCTCAATAAATATGTAAATAACCCCCGAACCCCCCCCCGCCACTTTTGTATCACTGGGGAATATCTTCCGAGTGTTTAGCTAATAAGTAGCCAAACTGTATCAACACTGCCACCTAGAGATGAAAGTAAACTGTGCGCAAAGGTATTTCTCTGTTATTTCAATAAAATCAAGAATTCTTCTACTAACACCGTCTATGGAGATTATTCATACTGGACTGCACAATAATCAGAAATATTCAAAATTTAAAAAATGATCATATGAAAAGATACCTTTCCTTTTTAATGCATCTTGGTCAATGATGTAAGGTTTGTGGTGGTTTTTAGTTTTCCTGAGAAAGATCTGAGTGTGTTGGTGTGTGACAGACCTCTCTGAGGTAGACGGTAGCCTTTCCAGTGTTGCTGTCTGAACCACAACTACTCCTTAATATCAGTGTCAAGGAAAAGAGGAGGGGACCCCCCCACTGTATAAAAAAAGAGAGAACAATCAGCTTTGCTCTGGACCAAACACAGCAGAGCCCAGTTTAAAACCTACTCAGGGTAACAGCATTAATTTGTGGTGATACGTTGGGGGCTGTCTGTGCAGACCACACATAGAGCAGTCGGGGGTTCAGCAGTCTAATCCCTGCTTTAAAAAAAACGCAATATGCATATCTCTTCTTCTTGTGTATGTTGTGCTGAAACGAGCCTGACCTTTAACCCTGGCTGCCTTGACCTGATAGACAAAAGAGTCAGTGTAAAAGAGCTTGGGAGATAGGCTGCATCAGCAACACGAAGCCAAAAGGGGGCGCTATACCTCATCGAGCTCGTGTCTAGTTTCATGACTCCCGCCCCCCTCCCGAGTGGATTTCTGCAGCTCTCTAATCTGCGGTGGGGGAGGGGGGAGGCTTGGCACACTGAACAACCCCTCACTCCCCGAATCTCAAAACAGACCCGGTGTCCGGAAACACCCCGACTCTGCTTTCAAATGACGGAATGATAACGGCGACCCTCAGTCCCGGTTTCCCAGCTTCTCCTTTTCCCATTTTTAGTAGCTCTTCTTCAGGGCGGCGGCCGATCCAAGAGAGAGAGAAAGAGAGACGTCTTCAGGAATGCCGGCCGTTCTAAACATTTCCTGGGAACTTAATTCCGGCTGGCAGTGATATAAAGGTTATTGTACAAGGAGCCGTGTCTCTTTCATTGCAGGTGTCACGTTCGCCGGCCTTTTGCCGTTTCTCCTCACTTTTTTGTTTTTTCCTTTCCACTGTTAAGCTGGAAAATAAAATTGCCCGCCCCCTCTCCCATTATGAAAAAAGACACAGATATCAAGCTATTGTCTCATATGTTGCCTGTCTGCCAAAATCAAAATGAATCCCCCATCAGTGTGTGTAGCTTTAATCAATAATCTCACATCCCCGACACGCATTAATTATCGTACTCGCCGCCTGATTTGAATCCAGTGACAAGCACGTCGCTTCCCAATAAACAGTAATTTCCCAGAAAACAATAGCCGTGGGGACCCTCCACTCCCTGTCTGACAAAGAGACAAAGGCCCGGAAGCACAATACTGGAGCAACGGTGCTGTGGGATTATTGTACGGTACACGGATCCTTCCAGAACCATGCCGCCAGGGAACTCTGCAGGCTCACATCACTCCTGGAAAAGCTCACGAACTCGATATTAGTATTCGCTGAGGGTCCGTGGGAAGATGCTTACCGGCCGTCTGGTGCGTGTCACAGAGGGATTCGGGAGTTGGATCCATAGAACAGAACCGGCACCTATCTCTGAGGTCCCATGTGGGCTGGGCTGAGACTGTCTTTTATCGCAACGATAAAAAGGCAATTGCGAAATACAGAAGAAAGTGAAAATTGTCTCCCGTCCATGGCAACGTTCACGCCGGGTGCACCCAGGTCAGGAGCAGCAGATACCAACTGAAAATGCGTTTTATCGACGAGTTACACAGGCGAAAAAAAACAGGGGTGGCGTGATTAAGAAAGTTGAACTGCTGAATGTATAAAACGGAGAGAAACTGGAGCAGAATGAGACCCTGTACATGCGGAGAAGGGCCTCTACTCTGCTCTACCCTGCAACGTTTTCTTCCTTCTTCAGCCCAGCTGGTTATAAGTACATGTTGGTCAGATGGGCTTCATTTACAAATGGCTGGGCCTTGAAACCCTATCCACCGCCACACTTCAGCCCTCAAACAGTATCGTCACTAGTCTTATTCAAATTCAAATAACTTTATTTGTCCCCGAGGGCCAAATAAGTCTTAATCTTAGTCTTAGACAAATAAGTATTAGTCTTGAGATTCAAAGCAGAAGTAGTGAGTACAGTGTGATGCATTTCCTGCTGGGTAATTCAACACAGGTAACAAGACTTAGGACAACACTTAGTAACAGGACACGGGGCAAGACTTAGGCAAAAAAAAATAAAAAGTGTAAATGATATGTAAAGGCACAAGGTGATGAAATCTGTCTTATTTAGTTGAGAGCGCAAATGTCCTTTCTATCAAAAAGGACAGTAGGAAGTCTAAGCATTAAGAAATTGGTCTTGCATTTCCGAAGACTACGGGTTCAAGTCCCAGCCGGAGGGTCAGGATACAGTGATGTACTTAAGAGAATAGATTCGGGGAAAAAAAGTACTGCCATATAAATCAGTAGAAACAGATATATATAAGTAAATGACGTGCACAGCAGTCACCTTGAAATGTGGAAAAGAGGGGGCAGGCTCCCCCGCTGAGGAGACAGACGTGGCGCCCCATGATGGTTGATGTCCGCCGAGCGTGTTCCCATCGCTGTCATTAAAATATCTGCTGTGGGTGCCCCCCCCCCCCCATTTGCTGAGACGAGGGCACAGATGTTCCAAATAAAGCCTGGAGTTCCCAAGACAAAAACCGCTTCCTGGGGGAAGGCTGCATCCAGCAAAGCCACAGTGCCGCAGTGATGCAGTGCCGCAGTGATGCAGTGACGCTTATGTGGCAATGTCCCTTTAAGAAGGGTCGCCGTGGGCAACACGCCTTTTTTTAATTCTGGTTCAATAGACCTGTCAATATATTATAAATGGAGGTGGAGGTGGAACTACAACCACCATGGCCCTCCCACTTCACACCTGATGGCCCCCTGTGATGACATCACGCGTGGTGGGCGTGGCTAGGCAGGCATCTCAAAAGACGCCCATGAGCCTCGTGGCATCTGTCGCTCCGCCATGACGCCCGTTCTGACGTCACTGCCCGCTCCTCCCACGGGCAAGCAGGGTGAAGGTGCTGGCGCCTCCCTACCGGCTGCCCGCAAGCTGCCACGTGAAACACCGGCAGGCATCACCGACACGCTGGCAGCAACGGTGAGAAAATGTCCCGGGTGGATGCGCAGGCAATTTTGTACCTGGCTGAACCTGTCACTGTCCACCTCAGATGAAATAAATTACCTTCACCCCAAATTATTGATTACTTTCACCCCTGACAACAGAAAAACCCAGCGATTTTATAACATTCTGCAAAACGGGATAGTAATCCACTCCAGTATGAGACAGAAGCATAAATAATTCTTCACTTCACTTTACTTTGATTTGACTTTTTGGGTAACCTAAATTTAAATTATCAATTTAATGAATTTCTAATTTATCTAATTTATTATCTAAATTGGAGTCCTACCTCCGCTCTGTGTGTGCGTGTGTCATCTGCATGCTCTCCCTGTGTCACGCAGGTCCCTCTGGGTCCCTCTACGTTCCTCCTGCAGTCCAAAGACATGCATTTAGGCTCACTGGTGTCTCCGAATTACCCACAGAGAATGACTGTGAGTGTGTGTCTGTTTGTGCTCTTCAGTGGATTGGCATCCCATGCAGGGTGTATCTCTGCTTTGTGCCCTGTGCTGCCTGGGATAGGCTCCACCCCCCCCCCCCCCCCCCCGAAGCCTGAGCAGGATAAGTGGATGGATGGATGGATGGATGGACAGATGCATAACTTAATTTGTTAGCTTTCTGTATCTGTATCATGTTCTACAGCAGAGCTCATATGTCTGAACTTGCAAAAACGCAAGACAGTAAATATTATACGTCTGTAGCAATATTAATGTGTCCTGTAGTGCACCCTCAGAAAAAAGAGTAACAATTTGTACCTTTCTTGTCACTGCTACTGTACCCTTGTAATTGTACTTTTTAAGGTACAGAAACAGTACTCTGAGGAACATCCCAAAGATACAAACAGCATTAATGTACCATCAGTGGTCCATTTCTGTACCTTTAATGGTACAATTACCTACAACTAAGGGTACAATTGACAGTCTCTTGAGGGTACAGCCTCAGTGACAAGCAAAGGTACAAATTTTTACCCTTTTTTTCTGAATGTGTAGGGATAGACTGTACCCATATTTAAATATAAAAAATTGGCCACATTATATTTATCTTCCGTATGCGAAGACATCACATATTTTTAGACATATGTTGCATATTTTGAACATATTTTGAAATGTGAACCATATATGTAAATATATGTAATATCTATGACCATGTATTAGGTAAACGGGGATGGTTGATGTATGGATGCAATATCAATATTGAAATATATAACGCAAAGAAAAAGTGACTAGCAGATGTTCTGGGCCACCTTAACCCTGTTAAAGTAAAATAATCCTAAGTTTAGTACCAGAAAAGCAGTAAGCTGTAATATATTTCCATTTATGTAGCTGCAGGATACAAGGTTGAGTGCTAAGCCCTCTCCAAAAAGAGCAGCTCTCTCATCGGCTGGCTTTTCGAGAGCTAAATCGTGCATGTTACTGTAGGAGCAGTCCAGCCCAGGGATTAGCGGCAAAGGGGAAAAGCATTAGCTAGGACATTCCTGCATTTCTGCGGTCCGCGAGATCGCTCCGTACCAGAAATCCCGCTCATAGATCTGCTAGCTTCGTCCGCCAAAATCATCTTGTCTGGGAACCCCACAACCATTAATAACTTCTACTGAGTTCTGTCACCAGAACACATGATTCGACTTATCAGAGGCTCCAAGATTAGCTGGATTGTTTCCTTAGATGGCGTAGTGTTGGAATAAACAAATACATGCAATGGGAAAGGTCCTGAACATCCAGAAAGGTCCTGAACGGTTCCATCATCCTATAAGATACACGTCATTGAGACTAGTCAAGTTTTGATGAATTGCAACAGTAGTTATAAGGTTCTGGTTCGGAACAGCTCAGGTATGTTCCTGGGCTTTTTCAGGACTGCAAGTTATTGATTAATTTTTTAAGTCAAAATGAAGTTTTCCAAATAAATTCTGACTTTGTAATCGTAGCGCCGTGAAACCTTCAAGTTTGTTTGAAAACATGCCAACTCTGCAAATCAGTGTTTGTTCTTGAGTCTCTAAAAAAACAAAAAATGAAGAATTTCATTTCCGTGTGCTTTTAAGATTCCTTTGGAGGTAAAGAGCAAGGGACTCAACTCCCAGGAGTGAGAAGAGATTAGTGTGAACATTCGGACTTGGAAAGTGATCCGTCAAACGTTTAACCCCGATCCGGATAATCTCCAGATTCGGTTTCCACCTGATAGGGCGAATTTACAATATCTGGGTTCTAAATGTTGTTTACGGACTCGATGAACTACCTCCTTCCCCCAACTTGGCTTCAGGCTCCTGCCCCCTCAAAGTAAGCCCCCCCACCTTTAATAATAATACACGTTTTTTTCACTATGAAGACGTAGATACCGTCGCTGCAGGTTGTGCCAAGATGATGTTCCTGCCAGACCTTCCTGTGCAGACACCATGCCCGTGGAGCAACAGGAGGAGGTGTGAAAGTGTGATTTAGGAGCTAAGAGGATTTCCCTCAAGTACAGCCCCCACCCTCATCCCACCCTCACCCACAGCCATGCTCAGGGTGTGGCAGGGGGGTTATTTAAGGGGAGCCAGGGATTAGACAAAGCCCTCCGCCGTGACCTCTGACCCCCAGCCATAGGCAGGCCACTCTGTCTGAGCCGCGCCATCTGCGGAAATGGCAGGCCACATCTCACCCCCAGCCGTGTGCCAGGCACTGTGACACACACACACACACGCACACGTACACACAGTCTTCCTGCTCTCCTTCTATGCCCATGTTCACCAAGGAGATTAACAACCCTCTACATCTGGAAGAAATTCTCCAAATTTATCATCACTTTTTTCTTTTCATGTAATCATTGGACAACTTCTTTTACCCTTAGGAGACTTTATGAACAAACACCTTCTTGTCATATTTTTATTATGCATTTTTAAATAAAGTATCCAATTCCACCAAGTATCTGCTAGCGTGTTCCCTGCTGCATCAGAATGCTGTTTAATGCCTCCGGGGAGCCCAGACGGTGCTCTGAGACGAACGAGTTCCTTTGAAAGAGATTTAATAGCCGGAGAGGTCAGTCAGGTCAGAGGGCTTCTGTGCTTGGGTCCGTGTCTGTTGATTACGGGTGATTGCGCCGGATGAAGCATTCTCAAGCTCTGATTCTGGTGGCCCCTTTTTCAAAAGGCCACAAAGACACAGAGGGAAAAATGCCTTCATGCACATTTTCATGGATGCGAGACGTAAAACGTAACATATATAGAATACCCCGATAACCCCAGTGGTACTTAAAGAATCAGAGGAGCCAGCTGTAATATTCCTGACTGAATATGCAAACATATCACGTTTTTGCAACCTAAAGCACGAGAGAACGTAACCAGATGGGAAGGCTATTAATTGCAGCAGATAGCAGGCATTGAAATGAAGAGGAGCATTCTGGGAATCCATCAAATGAAGAGCAAGGCAGAGAGGAAGAGCTTGGAAGGGAGTGGGGAATTAGAGCAGAAGAAGGCAGATCTGAAGACAGACCCGGACTGTAAAGCAGAACACTAGGATCCAGAGGTCGTTCCCATGGAAACCTTTGCCCAGGGAGATCAGCAACCTGCCGACTGCCGATACGGATTGTAGGTCACGCGTGTCAGACGTGACGCGGCTTGTCTCGCGGTTTATACATTAAGCCACAAAAGCTGGTCTTCATCTTGGGTTTATCTCACGGCCGGGACAAAATCTGTTTATGGGCTTCAAAAGTTACGGGAAGAGGCCATCTTTTGAGGAGTCTTGCGTGTTCACCTGAAAAAGGCCCAGTGTGGATATTCTGTTATGGTGCAACCACTGAAATACACATGGTGGTTTGATCAGATCCCAGCAGGGAAGAAGCTGTTTAACCTATATATATATTTTTTTAGAAAAATATCCATCCTTCCAGCTCCTGTTATCCAGAGGCCGCAGAACACCTTGGACGGGATGCCGGTCCGTCACGAAACACAGACTCACCGTCACACAATATGGGCAATTTGGAGACACTAATTTGGAGGGAACCACTGGAAACAGAGGGAGACTATGCACTCCGCACATGTAGAGCTGGGGGCTGGAACCTTACCAAGAACCCTTGAGGTGAGGAAGTACAGTACTACCCACTGGACCACTGTGCCAGAAAAATATTCCATTGAATTCAAATGTAAATCAGCAATATAATTCTTAATTACTACACTTTCCCTTTTGGATGCAGGCTTAGCATTTTCTAAGCAACAGAAACCCAAACTCTGTATCTGTCTTTATCGTATAGCTTTCACCATGATTTTATTCATTCCCGGGCGGAACTGTTATGTCACACGGTCTCCCACCAATCGTGTTCCAGATCTTTTTTCAACCTGCCAATCAGCTGTGGTATGTAGGAGGGTCAAATGCTGATTGGAGGAGTGATGAGATATGCACCAATGGCAACTCTTTGTGATTCTCTGGTAGGTGACCCTGGAACAGTGCCAGCCCACTTCCTTCCCTCCTGAATAAAGCCAACATTAAAGCAAATGACCCAGTCTGGATTTTACCTGTGAGCGCAGGACGGGCGACAGACTGAGGAAGCATGGAAAACTCATTGAAAATTAATCCTGCTGATTTTATAGTTCTGCTTCTTACGCTTTTCTGAGTACACATTGATTAGTCGAGGCCTTCAAGCTGTCATCCTTTGGAAAAATACACCAGATTTCTCCTGTTTAACTCAGCGGAGAATGTGCACTGCCTGTATTAATATATGCTGAAATGACTATAAGCAGCATTAAAAACCGTCATTAAAATAAAATGTTGACCATAGGAGAAATAAAATTAAAAAACAGGGGTACTGGGAGGTGGGAGGAGGGTAACAGACCGTCGTGTAATCAGTCCAGTGCAAACAAGACATGGATAGAAAGATTACATAAGGGTACAACCACCGAAGACGACACACACCGGACACAAGAGGGAGTGCAAGAGCATTCGAAGAGCAGAAGAGGAATGAATGGTTTACGAAAAACAAAACATGAGAGAAATGACGACTGCGAAAAACCGCAGTAGTTATTTAAAGGACGCCAGGAAGGAATGATGTTTATTAAACCAACCAGCTCCATTCCAGCGAATCCCAGTGTTTGCTTGCTTTATTTTCTAACTGTAAATGGCCAACCTTGATGCCTGGCATGAGAAAACAAATATACAATTGACTACCTTAAATAGATTAAACCTGGATTCACTAATTTCACAGGTACACAGCCACCCCAAGTATCTTCACTGGCAATTCCGCAGCAGACTGAGAGCCTTGCATCAGGTAAACATGCGACAGGGCTTAAGCATTCGAGGAAACAAGAAAGGGGACTGGATGGATGGATGGATGTGTGTGTGTGTGTGCGTGCACGAATGGAATCTGTATGCTAAGTGTCACGTAGTGCATGTCTCAACTGACCACACTGGTTTAGACCATGAACCAGAACCAAACTCGATTGTCTCAGGTCTGGTTCACCTGTCAGCGAGAGGTACTGGGTATGGAGGTGAATATATTTATGTATCTATGATGAGGCACACATGCACCCCCCATAAACAGAGAGATGGTTGGCGTGGCCCCAGTGTACTGGCTCCAGTCGGTCACCATTTCAAATCCTGGATGATCCAAAGAACCACAGTAGGATTTTGGCGAGACGGGAAGACCCAAAAATGCTCCCCTGCATGCCAGTCTCTCCTGGCACGAGGCGGGAGTCTGTGGGCAGTTTCCAGATTCCTGAATCCGCAGCGTATTGGAGACGATGCGGCACGGACACAGAAGACAGCCCAGCAAACTAGATATAATCTCTCACTGGAATCAATCACACTGGGGGCTCAAGAAATGGAAAAGTGGGATCGTACCACTGGAACAAGGCTTGCGGGGGGGTCAAAGGCAGAATCAAAATGCACTATTCTGGAGTTAAAATGTTAAATTCCATCCATTCATCTTCCAAAACCGCTTCTCCAGTATAGAGTCATAGTGAAGCATTTAAAAAAAAAAAAAAAATGATTTCTATTTTATTCCAAACATTTGTTTCAGTTTTAGGAAATTTAATTTTGTGCTTTTAACTTCCTCCTTTTTACCATGTGTAGTTTGTATTAAAGCATACTCTCTCATCTTAAAGGCTATTTTGCTGTAATAATTCACATTTTAAAATGCAGAAAACAGTATTTTGCTGCTGTTTTTAATAAAAATAAACTATAATTATTACATCAGTTTGTTAGGTTGGTAAGAAAACCTGCCAAATTCATGACTGACCTCTTTTAAAACAGAATTATGCTGTCATTTAAGAAAATCTGTATCATGAAATAAAGGACTTTTCTGCTGCTTGTGAGCCTTTTGTGTTTAGAGTGCCAGACTGTTAATCTTATTGTGTAGGTTTTATATATTAAAAGCTCTCTTTAGTTTCACTTAGATGGCAAGAAATATTCATTTAAACTTTTCACAGAAACGAAAAATATACAGTACATGACTATTACTCTCCTAAAAGCACAAGTGCACCTCATTCTCTGTTATATACTCCTGTTAATAGTAGCTGCTGTTCTGTGATACTCTGTAATAATATACAAGCATCACTCTTCCATTGTCATCTGCATTCATCTCTAAGGATGTGTTTATTTTAATGGATGGGATCAAAATGATTATTTTTACTTCCCCAGTACCTTAATGGACCCTCTCTAACCAGGCACAAGCTCAGGGGCCTCAGCTTGCCCCCCCCACCACCAGGCTTCCAGAACAACAGACGGCAGTGAGGTTCTAGTGCTGTGTGTCGAAGTTGGTGACGAGTTCTCCTGGGGCACCTCATGAATCCACGCTGTCTCCATTCCTGTTCACCCTCCACAAAATGAACCTCCTGTACAACAGCAGTGAATGCCCCCCACAGAAGTTCTCAGCTGACTCCTCCATTGTAGTAAGAGTATAAGGGGTCAGTGGAGAACTTTGTTTTGTAGTGAAAACAACCTGCAGCTCATGATCAGCAAAGCAATGAGTTAGCGATGGATTTCTGGTGTGACACAGAGCTTCTGAGACCATTCACCAACGGCTCGGAGGAAATGGGGGTGGCGCAGTCCTACAAGCACCTGGGGGTCCACCTGAACAACAGAATGGTTCGGATGAACAACAAGCAACGCAGAAAAAGCAGAGCAGACTCCTCTTTGTAAAAAGGCCAAATGCTCACACCTGCTAAAACTCATCAGGAAGTCGCGCTCCATCACTGGACTGATCCTGGACCCACTGGGGGGCAGTGATGAAGAGGATGGTGGCGGAGAACATTATGAACAATTCTGCCCGTCTCTTCTAAGGGGTGCTCTCAGAGAACCTTGCTACTACAGCAGGGTTCCCCAGTCCTGGTCCCGAAAGGCTAGAATCCGGCATAGTTTGCAGATTTCCTGGCTCAACACACAACTTACTGAGCTAACTACCAGGTTTAGTAGGTCTCGCCAAGACTGGATTTGGGCAACCTTGTTCTATGGCATTCTATGAAGCCCTACTGGAGATCCCCCCTCCATGCTATCAGACGCCACAATGCATTCTTGAGACATCCTCCCCCCCCCCCCAGCCATAACACCTGCCTGAATAGCATTTAAAAATATATAAGACAATACACTGAAAATGCTATGTTGTATGCTACAGGTATGCGTATGTTGTATCTGCATGCAATTGTACGCAAATCTCCCCCTGCGATCAATAAAGTGTATGTGTCAATCTGTCCACTTTAAAATGTATTTCACAGGTTCACACTCTAATGAGCAGCATTAATTCAGTTTGTATGGTTTGGAAGATGTATTCATCTGTACTGAAGCCAAGAACACGAATAAAAAGGCAAACATCTCCGCTCAGGGCTCATTGCCTGCAGGGTTTCTGCAGTACGGCCGTCATCCGCAGGCTCCTGTCTGGGACGACAGTGGAAATTCCTCTCTGAGGTTGGTTTGGGCACCGAGGAAGACGGAGGTTAATCCCGTGCTGTTGGCACGGTCCCCAAACGCACGCTGAGACGGAACGGTTCGCAGCCCCACGCAGCGATTGAGGCACCGCCCGCGACGGTAAAGAGCTTCCTTGTTGGAACAGCGCGGCACACTCTGGCAGAACAGGCTGCTGACAGATGGCGCGCCGTGCCCTCCGCGGTCCACTGTTTGGCACTGTCGGCATCTTCGGATTTCCCAGAACCCCGCAGCAGAAGTTAGGAGAAGCCGGCAGCCCCCCAGCCAATCGGGCACGCTGTGATTACCATGGCGCCAAGCCCCCCCCTCCCCACTCCCTGAAGAAGGCATGATCATATACCGAGAGTATAGGCAGCGTGTATGACATCACACCTCCCTTGGTGACAGAGCTGGTCAGTGAAATGCCCAGAGCTAACTGATGTTTAACAGGTTACAGATGAACAACCAGACGTGTTGATTCCAAGTTAGGCTGAAATGCAGGCCCACTGGCACACATACTGAATCAGACACAGGTCATTGACTTCATCTTATGGAGGGGTACCCAGCTGAATTATGGGAAAACTATGTCTGCAGGGCTTTTCCAATGGATTGCACCTAATCTAATGCCGCTCAGTTATGTACAAGTTCAATACAGTCGCATTGTTGAGGGAGAGGATGACATTTCCATAGCAGTAAGCTGTAACCCAGACGTCCTGGGAAAAGCAGTAAACAAGAAAGATGCTTTATTGAACTGCATAATGTTTCTGACTGGCCCATAATGGCAAACCATTATGAGAAATAATGTTTTGCTGGACATCTTCTTCCTCAAATGAAATCCTCCGGAGCATGACCTCGGATTGCCCTCAACAGGAGCATAGTTAGAGATGAATGGATAGGGCGGCTTGGTTTTTACTGGGGGGAGGCTGATGGCGAAGTATTCATGACTTAAGCCAATAAACAAGCCTAAAAAACAGGCTTAACGACGCCTCTGGCCCTCGACTTGTTCCTTTTCTCCCGGTGCGCCCCCCCCCCCCCCCCCCCAGGGAGCGTCACAAAGGCTGTTTTAAACAACATACATCTCACCATATTCTGTCGACACATCACACCGAGTGACCCTGGGTCGGATTTCACTCCTGCAGACCAGGGGCAGAGCCACGGTGTATGAACCTTACATTATGCTACAGGCCAATAGGTGTAATTTACAGCTCAGCACTCATGACGAGCTTTCAAGTAGAACCCCTGCAAGCCTGATGGGAAGCTAGGAAACCCTCATTAAAGCCTCCCTAACGGACAGCTCCTAAAATCAGAACAAGGCCTGGAGTCACCTCACATTGCCACAAGAACCCTGGAAAGGTGAAGCCCAGTCCAGCTTCTACCCTGGCGTGAAAAGCAGTTCTCAGTCTCGGGGATGATTGGAGATTTTTACGAGCCGCAGATTCAAACGCAAACCCCATAAAGCATGAGAATAACTGCCATTGTCTGACACTAAGCAGAGACAGGCTCCCCTCTCCGGACCGGAGCCATTTGCTGTATGTCTCTGCCTCATTATGCTCAATATTACCCCTCGTAAACAACGGCATAAAATCAATCACCGACGACCGTTTGTGGTATACTGAAATCAACCAGTTTCCTCAGCGTAGGTCGACTCTAAACTCGATAAAAGCACATTCCTGCTTTAGCAAGACATTCTCATCACAAGCCTTTTGATCGTTACGGAGCTGGATATGTGACTGTAGAAATCCAGGTCAACTATATCTCTCAAGGGTAGAGTAGCAGAATCCCCCTCGGGATCTGAACAGGCAACCTTCAGCGCAAGAAGCTTCAACCGCCCAGATTCATCCATTACCAGTGTTCCATCCACTTCCTATAAAAATCTACACAAAAGATAGTTGAAAAGCACACTGTATCAGCACCTATCCTTCCTGCTGTGTGCTGCTGATATCTTAAGAATGCAGTTGTCTTTCCCTCCGATAAATATTGTGTTTTGGTGCATGTAACCACATATTATCGATGTTTTATACCAGGGTGGATAATTATGCTAATTTGAGGTCACAGTGGTGTAATTATCTGGACAACAAATCCAACAGCAAATCAGGCATGAATTAGCACCACGCAGGCGGGGGAACAGCCCACGGCTCATTAAGCAGAGTGGAGTTATGTTTTCATAAGAGCCGTCGCTGAGCACAGAGGCGACACCTCATGACCCAGTAATTCCATGGACATCCTTGATTTGTGGTCCTGCTTGCTGGCACCGACCTACCACCCCCGCCACATCTGCTGGATCTCCAGGTCACGGCCAGGGGACCGACCTGTTTGCGGGTCATCGCAGCAGCCCCAGTCAATGACATCCACGTGTCACACATCATATCCTGCTTTTGGCAGATTGAGGATTTTTACTCAGTATTTACACTTTTCCAAAGACTACCCAATGTGCCACAAGTACTACATTTGATTTGATGATTAATTAAAATCAAGGGATTATCGAAAAGGGAAATTCACCACAAAAAAAAATAAATAACAATTTATCGAGGAACTAGTGAGAGCATTCTGTAGTTAAGCTGCTCTTAACAGTCAATTTGCAATCTCGTAGTACTCCAGTAAGGCAAGATTATTCAAATATAAGTTTTTTGAAAAACAACATTAATGCATCAAAGTCAGGTGTGTCAGCAACACATTAAGTGTCAGCAGGTTTTTAATCTCAGGGTGCATGCTGGAAATGAAAGATTTTATGCCGTGCAATTAGTCAATGTGCTCTTTGAATGAGATAATTAACAGAAACTTCCAGTAAAACTCGTTCATCAAGACTCTTACTGTCTGGACATGACTCTTCAAATCTATCATAAGACTAAGATAGCGATCATTAATTATGAGATAATCTATAACCTATTGCCATGGCTTCAGTCTTGGTGGGCAGCTTTTTTAGACTTTCATCAGCACTCTTGCGGATAAGTAGAGGTCCCTTGTTATGGCTGTAGCTCTTCACTTGTGCCAACTTGTGAAACCCAAATGTTTCCCCTAGACAGGCCCACCACGCATAATTCCCGATCCCATGACACGCAACCCCTCCCACCTGGGCCCTCTTCCGCCCCCCCTCTCAGAGACGTCGGGCCTGTCCCCAGGTCCTAATCGAGGTCAAAGGAATTGTGCTGTTTGACAAACACGGCCTGTATTTTCTACATCAAGGGGCTCATTTGTTTAGATTTAGAAAGGAAAACAGAGGGGAATTAAATATTCAAATAAAAGCGAAATGGCTCAAGGCGATTGTTTTAAATAGCAATCAGCTTTCTCCTCACTCATAATTAGGAAGCAAACTATAATTCTGCACTACTCTCATCTGATTCCCCCCCATCCCCACCTCTGGGGTGCAAATTTCATGAATGGACCAGTTAATATCCAGTTATCTTCTTTTCTTTTTCATCCTTTTCTTCCTTTTCACCTTCTGTTTTTTCTCTTATTTTCCTCCCTTTTTTCTTCTCCATCATTGTCGTCTTCTCTCACAGTGTAAATGAACCTCGTGGGGGGGTGGTGGCACAGCAGAGAAAAGGGGGCTTGTGGGTCAGGGGTTTAGGACACGCCCGTGGAGGGCTGGCACTGTGGGGAATCGGGATGTGGCGGCTGATTGGTGCCCCGCCTACGAGCCACCCCCCCGTGACACCCCAGCACACTCTGGTAACAGGAGAGCCGTGTCTTTTCACAGATGAAAATCAGACCGCCGCATGAATAATACTTTTATCCGGAAAATCAGCAGTAACCTAATTAAGTTCTGAATGACTGCCATGCGTCTATCCGCATGACTAATCTGATTTCAGAAGTAAGCGCAATTTTCACAAATGCCGTTTTTAAAAAGGAACAAAAAAATACACCACTTTGAAAGGGTTTTTTTTTTTTTAAGTATCGAGGCTAGGTTCTCTGAAGCTTCTGGAAACCACCCTTATGTTCTCATTACCGCTACATTTGTCCCAGCTAGTTCTGGTTAATGCACGTTGCCGAAGTCGTTGCCCACAAAGCCAGTAATGTTCTCCAGCTACACAGAGGCTGCAGTGTCAGTATCAGTGAGGTCCATTTTCCTGGTGAAGACCCCTACAACTGCTGCAAACCTGGAAAGGCAGAAAGAGAGTCCAAAGGCTGTTCTAGATCTTCCTTCATCACTTGGACCAAGAAAGTTCTAGACTTATACTGATCCTGGAGAACGTAACTCTGACCAAAGCACAAAGTCTACTCTGGGATAACAATTCAATGCAGTTACTCAGAAAATTATTTATGCTGTGAAAGGAAACTCCAGAAACCCAGTATTTTAATAAAATTTACTGACTTGAACCCTAACATTTCCTACAGTGGTTCTATAGTTTCAAACATTTCTATACCCAAACCACAGTTTACACAAAGACTGTGATTGGACCTGACAACAAGCTGCGGCCAAATCCCCTCCCGCCCCACACCCTATTCTGCTATTATTCTGCTATTATTCTGCTATGCTGCAATGTCAAGCTGTTTTTCTTTATTTATTTTTGTCCCTCTTTTTTAGTCAGGTGATCTTGGGATGTGTGTGTGGCCGTGTGTGTGTGTTGGAGACACAGGCGTTTCAATGGATTCCCATAGATCGTACCTGTCTTTGATCGGCTGTCCCAGCGGGGCGCTGCCCGGATTTGAAAGCTCAGAATAAAATCAGGAGTAACGGGAACAATGTGATGAAACCACACTTAGCAGGACTCGTGGGGGGGGGGCATTTCCAGGGAAACAATGAGCGTCTTTGACTGAAAGAAGAGTAGACCACAATTAAGGATCAATCTCTTGTGCAGCGACCGTAGGTAGCCGCTGTCAGTATACACACACGTATCAGAAGGCCTTAGAAATGTACACAGATTAATAACAGGTAAATCTACACAGAATATATCATTTACTAATTGATAATACAGGAAAGAGGCAACATACCCCAATAACCCATCAATCCATTCGCCATAACTGCTAATCTAGTACATATCCCTGGCAACACAAGGCAAGTCATGCTACGGATGGGATGTCAGTCTCTCTCTCTCTCTCACACACACACACACAAACACACACACAGGCCCATTTAGAGTCACCAATTCACCTGAGTCAATGTTTTTTGGACTGCGAGAAGAAACTGGAGTCCCCAAAGGAGACCGATGTAAACACTGAAAGTAGTCAGAACTCCAAACATCAAACACACAGCAGTGACAGCAGCAGCCAGGGAAAAATGTTCCGCCCACTTTCCCCCGTCCTCAGAACCCCCCCTGGGTTCCACTTCTGGTGTCTGAAGCAGAATATCAGGCCTTGCTGGTCGCCCGGTCAGACGTGTCCTCTAATATTGAGAGACTCGCCTCTGAAGACTTGTCGGGGTTAAATACAGGGCATTGGGGGGTGGGGGAGTGGTTGATGGGGG